>CACTHL010000236.1:0-138562 GCA_902712375.1 Dioscorea dumetorum
TAAGCGTGCTTGGGCGAGAGTAGTACTAGGATGGGTGACCTCCGGGAAGTCCTCGTGTTGCACCCCTTCTTTTTGTTCTTCGACGTTATTGAAATCGGCCTCTGCTCGTGGGTCCCACCATTCCCTTCACACATCGAGGCCACCCGATGTGAACCGGCCATGGCTCGTTCTCCGGGGAGGCCCCGCTTTTCTTTCTAGACGAACCAAGGACCGGATTTGGGCGAAGGTACGTGGGGGAGCGTAGGGCGCGTGCCCCGGTCCGTGAGCTTAGCAAGCCACTCCGGAGGGTCCCCGTGACTTCGGACCGTCGATAAATCCCTTAAGCACGCCACCGCTCCCCGGCTAGCAATATATGGCACGTCAGGCCCATCTCGAAATGGGTGCGATCATACCGGCACTAAAGCAGGATCCCATCGAACTCCGAAGTTAAGCGTGCTTGGGCGGAGTAGTACTAGGATTGGGTGACCTCCCGGGAAGTCCTCGTGTTGCACCCCTTCCTTTTTCTTCTTCGACGTTATTAAAATCGGCCTCTGCTCGTGGGTCCCACCATTCCGTTCTCACATCGAGGCCACCCGATGTAGGCCGGCCATGGCTCGTTCTCCCGGTTATGCCCCGCTTTTCTTTCGAGACGAACCAAGGACCCGAATTTCGGCGAAGGTACGTGGGGGAGCGTAGGGCGCGTGCCCACGGTCCGTGAACTTGGGAAGCCACTCGGAGGGTCCCCATGACTTCGGACCGTCGATAAATCCCTTAAGCACGCCACCGCTCCCGGCTAGCAATATATGGCACGTCAGACCCACTCGAAATGGGTGCGATCATACCGGCACTAAAGCCTGGGATCCCATCGGAACTCCGAAGTTAAGCGTGCTTGGGCGAGAGTAGTACTAGGTTGGGTGACCTCTGGGAAGTCCTCGTGTTGCACCCCTTCCTTTTTCTTCTTCGACGTTATTAAAATCACCCTCTGCTCGTGGGTCCCACCATTCCGTTCTCACATCGAGGCCACCCGTGTGAGCCGGCCATGGCTCGTTCTCCCGGTTAGGCCCCGCTTTTCTTTCGAGGCAGACCAAGGACCGAATTTCGAGCGAAGGTACGTGGGGGGGCGTAGGGCGCGTGCCCACGGTCCGTGAACTTAGCAAGCCACTCGGGAGGGTCCCCATGACTTCGGACCGTCGATCAATCCCTTAAGCACGCCACCGCTCCCGGCTAGCAATATATGGCACCTCCGGCCCACTCGAAATGGGTGCGATCATACCGGCACTAAAGCAGGGATCCCATCGGAACTCCGAAGTTAAGCGTGCTTGGGCGAGAGTGGTACTAGGATGGGTGACCTCTGGGAAGTCCTCGTGTTGCACCCCTTGCTTTTTCTTCTTCGACGTTATTGAAAACGGCCTCTGCTCGTGGGTCCCACCATTCCCTTCACACATCGAGGCCACCCGTGTGAGCCGGCCATGGCTCGTTCTCCCGGGGAGGCCCCGCTTTTCTTTCGAGGCGAACCAAGGACCGAATTTCGGCGAAGGTACGTGGGGGAGCGTAGGGCGCGTGCCCACGGTCCGTGAACTTAGCAAGCCACTCGGAGGGTCCCCGTGACTTCGGACCGTCGATAAATCCCTTAAGCACGCCACCGCTCCCCGGCTAGCAATATATGGCACGTCCAGGCCCACTCGAAATGGGTGCGATCATACCGGCACTAAAGCGCGGATCCCATCGAACTCCGAAGTTAAGCGTGCTTGGGCGAGAGTAGTACTAGGGTGGGTGACCTCCTGGGAAGTCCTCGTGTTGCACCCCTTCCTTTTTCTTCTTCGACGTTATTAAAATCGGCCTCCGCTCGTGGGTCCCACCATTCCGTTCTCACATCGAGGCCACCCGTGTGAGCCAAGGCCATGGCTCGTTCTCCGGGTTAGGCCCCGCTTTTCTTTCGAGGCGAACCAAGGACCGAATTTCGGCGAAGGTGCGTGGGGAGCGTAGGGCGCGTGCCCCGGGTCCGTGAACTTAGCAAGCCACTCGGAGGGTCCCCGTGACTTCGGACCGTCGATCAATCCCTTAAGCACGCCACCGCTCCCGGCTAGCAATATATGGCACCTCCGACCCACTCGAAATTGGTGCGATCATACCGGCACTAAAGCACGGATCCCATCGGAAATCCGAAGTTAAGCGTGCTTGGGCGGAGTAGTAATAGGATGGGTGACCTCTGGGAAGTCCTCGTGTTGCACCCCTTCCTTTTTGTTCTTCGACGTTATTGAAATCGGCCTACGCTCGTGGGTCCCACCATTCCGTTCTCACATCGAGGCCACCCGTGTGAGCCAGGCCATGGCTCGTTCTCCCGGGGAGGCCCGCTTTTCTTTCGAGGGCGAACCAAGGACCCGAATTTCGGCGAAGGTACGTGGGGGGCGTAGGGCGCGTGCCCACGGTCCAGTGAACTTAGCAAGCCACTCCGGAGGGTCCCCATGACTTCGGACCGTCGATCAATCCCTTAAGCACGCCACCGCTCCCCGGCTAGCAATATATGGCACCTCCGACCCACTCGAAATTGGTGCGATCATACAAGCACTAAAGCACCGGATCCCATCGGAACTCCGAGTTAAGCGTGCTTGGGCGAGAGTAGTACTAGGATGGGTGACCTCCGGGAAGTCCTCTTGTTGCACCCCTTCCTTTTTCTTCTTCGACGTTATTGAAAACGGCCTCTGCTCGTGGGTCCCTCCATTCCCTTCACAAATCGAGGCCACCCCGTGTGGGCACCGGCCATGGCTCGTTTCCCGGGAGGCCCCGCTTTTCTTTCGAGGCGAACCAACGGCCGAATTTCGGCGAAGGTACGTGGGGGAGCGTAGGGCGCGTGCCCACGGTCCGTGAACTTAGCAAGCCACTCCGGAGGGTCCCCATGACTTCGGACCGTCGATCAATCCCTTAAGCACGCCACCGCTCCCCGGCTCGCAATATATGGCACCTCCGACCCACTCGAAATGGGTGCGATCATACCGGCACTAAAGCATCGGATCCCATCGGAACTCCGAAGTTAAGCGTGCTTGGGCGAGAGTAGTACTAGGATGGGTGACCTCCAGGAAGTCCTCGTGTTGCACCCCTTCCTTTTTCTTCTTCGACGTTATTAAAATCGGCCTCTGCTCGTGGGTCCCACCATTCCCTTCTCACATCGAGGCCACCCGATGTGAGCCGGCCATGGCTCGTTCTCCCGGTGGAGGCCCCGCTTTTTCTTTCGAGGCAGGAACCAACGACCGAATTTCGGCGAAGGTACGTGGGGGAGCGTAGGGCGCGTGCCCACGGTCCGTGAACTTAGCAAGCCACTCCGTAGGGTCCCCATGACTTCGGACCGTCGATCAATCCCTTATGCACGCCACCGCTTCCCGGCTTAGCAATATATGGCACCTCCAGGCCCACTCAAAATGGGTGGGATTAGGATCCCATCGGAAATCCGAAGTTAAGCGTGCTTGGGCGAGAGTAGTACTAGGATGGGTGACCTCTGGGAAGTCCTCGTGTTGCACCCCTTCTTTTTGTTCTTCGACGTTATTGAAATCGGCCTCTGCTCGTGGGTCCCACCATTCCCTTCACACATCGAGGCCACCCGGTGTGAGCCGGCCATGGCTCGTTCTCCGGGGAGGCCCCGCTTTTCTTTCTAGGCAGAACCAAGGACCGAATTTCGAGCGAAGGTACGTGGGGGAGCGTAGGGCGCGTGCCCACGGTCCGTGAACTTAGCAAGCCACTCCGGGAGGGTCCCCATGACTTCGGACCGTCGATAAATCCCTTAAGCACGCCACCGCTCCCCGGCTAGCAATATATGGCACGTCCGACCCACTCGAAATGGGTGCGATCATACCAGCACTAAAGCACTGGATCCCATCGGAACTCCGAAGTTAAGCGTGCTTGGGCGAGAGTAGTACTAGGCTGGGTGACCTCTGGGAAGTCCTCGTGTTGCACCCCTTCCTTTTTCTTCTTCGACGTTATTAAAATCGGCCTCCGCTCGTGGGTCCCACCATTCCGTTCTCACATCGAGGCCACCCGATGTGAGCAGGCCATGGCTCGTTCTCCCGGTTATGCCCCGCTTTTCTTTCGAGGCGAACCAAGGACCGAATTTCGAGCGAAGGTACGTGGGGGGAGCGTAGGGCGCGTGCCCACGGTCCGTGAACTTAGGAAGCCACTCCGGAGGGTCCCCATGACTTCAGACCGTCGATAAATCCCTTAAGCACGCCACCGCTCCCCGGCTAGCAATATATGGCACGTCCGACCCACTCGAAATGGGTGCGATCATACCAGCACTAAAGCACCGGATCCCATCAGAACTCCGAAGTTAAGCGTGCTTGGGCGAGAGTAGTACTAGGATGGGTGACCTCCTGGGAAGTCCTCGTGTTGCACCCCTTCCTTTTTCTTCTTCGACGTTATTAAAATCACCCTCTGCTCGTGGGTCCCACCATTCCGTTCTCACATCGAGGCCACCCGATGTGAACCGGCCATGGCTCGTTCTCCCGGTTAGGCCCCGCTTTTCTTTCGAGACGAACCAAGGACCGAATTTCGAGCGAAGGTCTGTGGGGGGAGCGTAGGGCGCGTGCCCACAGTCCCGTGAACTTAGCAAGCCACTCCGGAGGGTCCCCATGACTTCGGACCGTCGATCAATCCCTTAAGCACGCCACCGCTCCCCGGCTAGCAATATATGGCACCTCCGACCCACTCGAAATGGGTGCGATCATACCAGCACTAAAGCACCGGATCCCATCAGAACTCCGAAGTTAAGCGTGCTTGGGCGAGAGTGGTACTAGGATGGGTGACCTCCTGGGAAGTCCTCGTGTTGCACCCCTTGCTTTTTCTTCTTCGACGTTATTGAAAACAGCCTCTGCTCGTGGGTCCCACCATTCCCTTCACACATCGAGGCCACCCGATGTGAACCGGCCATGGCTCGTTCTCCCGGGGAGGCCCCGCTTTTCTTTCGAGACGAACCAAGGACCGAATTTCGGCGAAGGTGCGTGGGGGAGCGTAGGGCGCGTGCCCACAGTCCCGTGAACTTAGCAAGCCACTCCGGAGGGTCCCCATGACTTCGGACCGTCGATAAATCCCTTAAGCACGCCACCGCTCCCCGGCTAGCAATATATGGCACGTCCGACCCACTCGAAATGGGTGCGATCATACCGGCACTAAAGCACCGGATCCCATCGGAACTCCGAAGTTAAGCGTGCTTGGGCGAGAGTAGTACTAGGTTGGGTGACCTCTGGGAAGTCCTCGTGTTGCACCCCTTCCTTTTTCTTCTTCGACGTTATTAAAATCGGCCTCCGCTCGTGGGTCCCACCATTCCGTTCTCACATCGAGGCCACCCGATGTGAGCCGGCCATGGCTCGTTCTCCCGGTTAGGCCCCGCTTTTCTTTCGAGACGAACCAAGGACCGAATTTCGAGCGAAGGTCTGTGGGGGAGCGTAGGGCGCGTGCCCACAGTCCCGTGAACTTAGCAAGCCACTCCGGAGGGTCCCCATGACTTCGGACCGTCGATCAATCCCTTAAGCACGCCACCGCTCCCCGGCTAGCAATATATGGCACCTCCGACCCACTCGAAATTGGTGCGATCATACCAGCACTAAAGCACCGGATCCCATCAGAAATCCGAAGTTAAGCGTGCTTGGGCGAGAGTAGTAATAGGATGGGTGACCTCCTGGGAAGTCCTCGTGTTGCACCCCTTCTTTTTTGTTCTTCGACGTTATTGAAATCAGCCTCTGCTCGTGGGTCCCACCATTCCGTTCTCACATCGAGGCCACCCGATGTGAACCGGCCATGGCTCGTTCTCCCGGGGAGGCCCCGCTTTTCTTTCGAGACGAACCAAGGACCGAATTTCGAGCGAAGGTCTGTGGGGGGGGCGTAGGGCGCGTGCCCACAGTCCAGTGAACTTAGCAAGCCACTCCGGAGGGTCCCCATGACTTCGGACCGTCGATCAATCCCTTAAGCACGCCACCGCTCCCCGGCTAGCAATATATGGCACCTCCGACCCACTCGAAATTGGTGCGATCATACAAGCACTAAAGCACCGGATCCCATCAGAACTCCGAAGTTAAGCGTGCTTGGGCGAGAGTAGTACTAGGATGGGTGACCTCCTGGGAAGTCCTCTTGTTGCACCCCTTCCTTTTTCTTCTTCGACGTTATTGAAAACAGCCTCTGCTCGTGGGTCCCTCCATTCCCTTCACAAATCGAGGCCACCCGATGTGAACCGGCCATGGCTCGTTCCCCGGGGAGCCCCCGCTTTTCTTTCGAGACGAACCAACGACCGAATTTCGAGCGAAGGTCTGTGGGGGGAGCGTAGGGCGCGTGCCCACAGTCCCGTGAACTTAGCAAGCCACTCCGGAGGGTCCCCATGACTTCGGACCGTCGATCAATCCCTTAAGCACGCCACCGCTCCCCGGCTCGCAATATATGGCACCTCCGACCCACTCGAAATGGGTGCGATCATACCAGCACTAAAGCATCGGATCCCATCAGAACTCCGAAGTTAAGCGTGCTTGGGCGAGAGTAGTACTAGGATGGGTGACCTCCTGGGAAGTCCTCGTGTTGCACCCCTTCCTTTTTCTTCTTCGACGTTATTGAAAACAGCCTCTGCTCGTGGGTCCCACCATTCCCTTCACACATCGAGGCCACCCGATGTGAACCGGCCATGGCTCGTTCTCCCGGTTAGGCCCCGCTTTTCTTTCGAGACGAACCAAGGACCGAATTTCGAGCGAAGGTTTGTGGGGGGAGCGTAGGGCGCGTGCCCACAGTCCCGTGAACTTAGCAAGCCACTCCGGAGGGTCCCCATGACTTCGGACCGTCGATCAATCCCTTAAGCACGCCACCGCTCCCCGGCTAGCAATATATGGCACCTCCTACCCACCCGAAACGGATGCGATCATACCAGCACTAAAGCACCGGATCCCATCAGAACTCCGAAGTTAAGCGTGCTTGGGCGAGAGTAGTACTAGGATGGGTGACCTTTTGGGAAGTCCTCGTGTTGCACCCCTTCTTTTTTCTTCTTCGACGTTATTGAAAACAGCCTCTGCTCGTGGGTCCCACCATTCCCTTCACACATCGAGGCCACCCGATGTGAACCGGCCATGGCTCGTTCCAGGGGGAGCCCCCGCTTTTCTTTCGAGACGAACCAACGACCGAATTTCTAGCGAAGGTCTGTGGGGGGAGCGTAGGGCGCGTGCCCACAGTCCCGTGAACGTTGCAAGCCACTCCGGAGGGTCCCCATGACTTCGGACCGTCGATCAATCCTTTAAGCACGCCACCGCTCCCCGGCTAGCAATATATGGCACCTCCGACCCACTCGAAATGGATGCGATCATACTAGCACTAAAGCACCGGATCCCATCAGAACTCCGAAGTTATGCGTGCTTGGGCGAGAGTAGTACTAGGATGGGTGACCTCCTGGGAAGTCCTTCTGTTGCACCCCTTCCTTTTTCTAATTCGACGTTATTGAAAACAGCCTCTGCTCGTGGGTCCCACCATTCCCTTCACACATCGAGGCCACCCGATGGATGGCTCGTTTCCCGGGGGAGGCCCCGCTTTTCTTTCGAGACGAACCAAGGACCGAATTTCGAGCGAAGGTACGTGGGGGAGGCGTAGGGCGCGTGCCCACAGTCCCGTGAACTTAGCAAGCCACTCCGGAGGGTCCCCATGACTTCGGACCGTCGATCAATCCCTTAAGCACGCCACCGCTCCCCGGCTAGCAATATATGGCACCTCCGGCCCACTCGAAATGGGTGCGATCATACCAGCACTAAAGCACCGGATCCCATCAGAACTCCGAAGTTAAGCGTGCTTGGGCGAGAGTAGTACTAGGATGGGTGACCTCCTGGGAAGTCCTCGTGTTGCACCCCTTCCTTTTTCTTCTTCGACGTTACTAAAATCAGCCTCTGCTCGTGGGTCCCACCATTCCGTTCTCACATCGAGGCCACCCGATGCTAACCGGCCATGGCTCGTTCTCCCGGGGAGGCCCCGCTTTTCTTTCGAGACGAACCAAGGACCGAATTTCGAGCGAAGGTCTGTGGGGGGAGCGATGGGCGCGTGCCCACAGTCCCGTGAACTTAGCAAGCCACTCCGGAGGGTCCCCATGACTTCGGACCGTCGATCAATCCCTTAAGCACGCCACCGCTCCCCGGCTAGCAATATATGGCACCTCCTACCCACTCGAAACGGATGCGATCATACCAGCACTAAAGCACCGGATCCCATCAGAACTCCGAAGTTAAGCGTGCTTGGGCGAGAGTAGTACTAGGATGGGTGACCTCCTGGGAAGTCCTCGTGTTGCACCCCTTCCTTTTTGTTCTTCGACGTTATTGAAATCAGCCTCTGCTCGTGGGTCCCACCATTCCGTTCTCACATCGAGGCCACCCGATGTGAACCGGCCATGGCTCGTTCTCCCGGGGAGGCCCCGCTTTTCTTTCGAGACGAACCAAGGACCGAATTTCGGGCGAAGGTCTGTGGGGGGAGCGTAGGGCGCGTGCCCACAGTCCCGTGAACTTAGCAAGCCACTCCGGAGGGTCCCCATGACTTCGGACCGTCGATCAATCCCTTAAGCACGCCACCGCTCCACGGCTAGCAATATATGGCACCTCCTACCCACTCGAAACGGATGCGATCATACCAGCACTAAAGCACCGGATCCCATCAGAACTCCGAAGTTAAGCGTGCTTGGGCGAGAGTAGTACTAGGATGGGTGACCTCCTGGGAAGTCCTCGTGTTGCACCCCTTACTTTTTCTTCTTCGACGTTATTAAAATCAGCCTCTGCTCGTGGGTCCCACCATTCCGTTCTCACATCGAGGCCACCCGATGTGAACCGGCCATGGCTCGTTCTCCCGGTTAGGCCCCGCTTTTCTTTCGAGACGAACCAAGGACCGAATTTCGAGCGAAGGTCTGTGGGGGGAGCGTACGGCGCGTGCCCACAGTCCCGTGAACTTAGCAAGCCACTCCGGAGGGTCCCCATGACTTCGGACCGTCGATAAATCCCTTAAGCACGCCACCGCTCCCCGGCTAGCAATATATGGCACGTCCGACCCACTCGAAATGGGTGCGATCATACCAGCACTAAAGCACCGGATCCCATCAGAAATCCGAAGTTATGCGTGCTTGGGCGAGAGTAGTACTAGGATGGGTGACCTCCTGGGAAGTCCTCGTGTTGCACCCCTTCCTTTTTCTTCTTCGACGTTATTGAAAACAACCTCTGCTCGTGGGTCCCACCATTCCCTTCACACATCGAGGCCACCCGATGTGAACCGGCCATGGCTCGTTCCCCGGGGAGGCCCCGCTTTTCTTTCGAGACGAACCAAGGACCGAATTTCGAGCGAAGGTCTGTGGGGGGAGCGTAGGGCGCGTTCCCACAGTCCCGTGAACTTAGCAAGCCACTCCGGAGAGTCCCCATGACTTCGGACCGTCGATCAATCCCTTAAGCACGCCACCGCTCCCCGGCTAGCAATATATGGCACCTCCTACCCACCCGAAACGGATGCGATCATACCAGCACTAAAGCACCGGATCCCATAAGAACTCCGAATTTAAGCGTGCTTGGGCGAGAGTAGTACTAGGATGGGTGACCTCCTGGGAAGTCCTCGTGTTGCACCCCTTCCTTTTTGTTCTTCGACGTTATTGAAATCAGCCTCTGCTCGTGGGTCCCACCATTCCGTTCTCACATCGAGGCCACCCGATGTGAACCGGCCATGGCTCGTTCTCCCGGGGAGGCCCCGCTTTTCTTTCGAGACGAACCAAGGACCGAATTTCGAGCGAAGGTCTGTGGGGGGAGCGTAGGGCGCGTGCCCACAGTCCTGTGAACTTAGCAAGCCACTCCGGAGGGTCCCCATGACTTCGGACCGTCGATCAATCCCTTAAGCACGCCACCGCTCCCCGGCTAGCAATATATGGCACCTCCGACCCACTCGAAACGGATGCGATCATACCAGCACTAAAGCACCGGATCCCATCAGAACTCCAAAGTTAAGCGTGCTTGTGCGAGAGTAGTACTAGGATGGGTGACCTCCTGGGAAGTCCTCGTGTTGCACCCCTTCCTTTTTCTTCTTCGACGTTATTGAAAACAGCCTCTGCTCGTGGGTCCCACCATTCCCTTCACACATCGAGGCCACCCGATGTGAACCGGCCATGGCTCGTTCCCCGGGGAGGCCCCGCTTTTCTTTCGAGACGAACCAAGGACCGAATTTCGAGCGAAGGTCTGTGGGGGGAGCGTAGGGCGCGTGCCCACAGTCCCGTGAACTTAGCAAGCCACTCCGGAGGGTCCCCATGACTTCGGACCGTCGATCAATCCCTTAAGCACGCAACCGCTCCCCGGCTAGCAATATATGGCACCTCCTACCCACTCGAAACGGATGCGATCATACCAGCACTAAAGCACCGGATCCCATCAGAACTCCGAAGTTAAGCGAGCTTGGGCGAGAGTAGTACTAGGATGGGTGACCTCCTGGGAAGTCCTCGTGTTGCACCCCTTCCTTTTTCTTCTTCGACGTTATTAAAATCAGCCTCTGCTCGTGGGTCCCACCATTCCGTTCTCACATCGAGGCCACCCGATGTGAACCGGCCATGGCTCGTTCTCCCGGTTAGGCCCCGCTTTTCTTTCGAGACGAACCAAGGACCGAATTTTGAGCGAAGGTCTGTGGGGGGAGCGTAGGGCGCGTGCCCACAGTCCCGTGAACTTAGCAAGCCACTCCGGAGGGTCCCCATGACTTCGGACCGTCGATAAATCCCTTAAGCACGCCACCGCTCCCCGGCTAGCAATATATGGCACGTCCGACCCACTCGAAATGGGTGCGATCATACCAGCACTAAAGCACCGGATCCCATCAGAACTCCGAAGTTAAGCGTGCTTGGGCGAGAGTAGTACTAGGATGGGTGACCTCCTGGGAAGTCCTCGTGTTGCACGCCTTCTTTTTTCTTCTTCGACGTTATTGAAAACAGCCTCTGCTCGTGGGTCCCACCATTCCCTTCACACATCTAGGCCACCCGATGTGAACCGGCCATGGCTCGTTCTCCCGGGGAGGCCCCGCTTTTCTTTCGAGACGAACCAAGGACCGAATTTCGAGCGAAGGTCTGTGGGGGGAGCGTAGGGCGCGTGCCCACAGTCCCGTGAACTTAGCAAGCCACTCCGGAGGGTCCCCATGACTTCGGACCGTCGATCAATCCCTTAAGCACGCCACCGCTCCCCGGCTAGCAATATATGGCACCTCCTACCCACTCGAAACGGATGCGATCATACCAGCACTAAAGCACCGGATCCCATCAGAACTCCGAAGTTAAGGGGGCGTTTGTTTCACTGAAGTGGGTCCGGAAGTGGGTGAGGTGGCCACTTCCGGCCCACTTCGGTGTGTTTGTTTCACCGAAGTCGGTCCGGAAGTGATGATTTGACAAGTTCCCACTTCCGCGACTTCGGCGTCTGAGTTCAGATTGAAAAGCTCCGAAGCCATCACTTCGGCGTCCCAGTTCGGTGCACGCGCGTATCACGTGCTTCTTACGGTGACCTCGCCCGAACTTCAGACTTCCCCTCTTCTTTCCCCTTTCTCGCCCCTTCTAGGGTTTTTCTTCATTCGCGTCTAGATCGAAGCCTCATCGCCGCCGAGAAAAACAACCGCACTTTCGCCGTCGGCTGAAGCCGGCGTCGCTACACACTTCCGGAAAAGGTCTCAGCATATTCGACCGACATCGGCTTGGTCGACTTTCGCACTGACTGTGGGTGTACATACTCCAACCAAGTTCCATATTCTTCTACGAGATTGTTTTTATTTTTATTATACATTTGCATTGATCTATTAACCGGCATGCTTTTTCCGGGGGATTTCTCACGCTATTGATCGTGTACCCGTCTTCCACCGTTTCTCGGGTTCTCGTGAGTTGTATGAACGGATCAAACCCTATTACCGGTTTTCTCCCCACTAGTTTTTAGTGAGTTTTTTATTCCCTAGAAATAAATTTCCATGCGTCTTTGGTTCCTTTGTGGTTTTCTTTTTATCAATTTAATGACATACTTATTTTCTTCTGAGATCGGTCCCTTTCCTGTGAATTTTCGGACTCTCTCCTTGGATTTCTTTGTGAGTTGTCGGCTTTATATTCATTTTCCCAAATTCTCTACTTTCGATTAGTCTCGATTTCTATTTTTCTTATGTGAATTTTGGTGAATTTTTCCCATGTTTGAGTTTGCTTGAATTTTGCTTTTCGTTGATTTATTTTGGGTTGTTATTTTTTGTTTACTTCTTCCATCTTTCGGAGATGATGCACTCTTTATGGTTAACTAAAGTTTTCTTCACAATTGTGAACTTTTGAAGGTTATTTGTTGTCATTGCTTGCATATGTTTTTTTTTCATTTTTAAGATCTGTCCCCTCACTGTGGGTTTTCATATTCTCTCTTTCGGAATTACGTGAGATTTGATATTGTATTCATTTCTCATCATCTCGCCGTCCGAGTGGTTTTCAATGCTATGTTTGTTCTGTGAGGCCCCAGTGTGATTGTCAATTACTATTGGTGATTAAAATAGGTTCCCACATGCAACGGTTGTGGAGTTGTTCTTCCCTGTTTTCATATTTTTTTTAGGAAGTATATCATGCCTAATTGAGTGATTAAAATATATATCCCCATGAAATGGTTTCCCTTTGTGATTTATTTTCTTATCAATTGATGAATATGTCTTCCCTTTCGTTATCAATTGTATTTTATCTTTTGTAGGTCTGCCATTTACTGTAAGTTTTAAATCGATCAATATGTATCCGCTTCTCTTGTCATAGTTTTTGTGTATGTATTTTTTCCAAAATATGTCTCTCATCTTCGTGGGTTTTCATATTCCCAAGCAGTTCTTTTTTGTGAGATTTCAAATTTATTCATTTTTTTAAAAGCTTAACATCCGATTGTTTTCGAGTGATTTTTTTGCTCTTGAATATCTGCCTTTTACTGTGACTTATCAATTGATGACTACATCTTCTCTTTTATTAACATTGCTTGCATATGTATTTATGTCGCCATTTCTTGTAAGTTTAAATTTGATGATTATGAATCCTCTTTTCTTGTCATTGTTTGTATAGGTATTTTTCCTTTTAAAAATCTATCTCTTCTATGTGGGTTTTCATATTCCCTACCTTCCATTTATTCTTTGTGAGATTTCAGATTGGTTCATTTTTCATAAGCTCTCGATCCCATTGATTTCGAAGGATATTTTTTCCTCTTGAACATCCGCCATGTACTGTGGGTTTTCAATGGATTACTATATCTTCTCTTTTATTAACATTGCTTGCATATGTATTTTATCTTTTGTAGGTCTGCCATTTACTCTAAGTTATAAATTGATGGATATGTATACGCTTTTCTTGTCATAGTTTGTGTAGGTATTTTTTCTTTTTAAGATCTCCCTCTTCTATGTGGGTTTTCATATTCCCTACATCCCATTTATTACTTGTGACATTTCAGATTGATTCTATTTTTTTAAAAACTAAACATCCGCTTGATTTCGAGTGATATTTTGCTCTTGAAGATCTGGTTTCTTTGAAACTTATCAACGCGATGACTATATCTTCTCTTTTATTAACATTGCTTGCATATGTATTTATGTCTGCCATTTCTTGTAAGTTTTAAATTGATGATTTTGAATCCTCTTTTCTTGTCATTGTTTGTATAGGTATTTTTCCTTTTAAAAATCTTGCTCCTCTATATGGGTTTTCATATTCCCTACCTTACATTTATTAGTGTGATATTTCAGATTGGTTCATTTTTTTCATAAGCTCTCGATCCCATTGGTTTCGAAGGATATTTTTCCTCTTGAACATCCGCCATGTACTTGTGTGTTTTCAATGGATTACTATATCTTCTCTTTTATTAACATTGCTTGCATATGTATTTATCTTTTGTAGGACTGCCATTTACTCTAAGTTATAAATTGATGGATATGTATACGCTTTTCTTTTCATAGTTTGTGTATGTATTTTTTCTTTTAAAGATCTCCCTCTCCTTTGTGGGTTTTCATATTCCCTACATTCCATTTATTACTGTGATATTTCAGATTGATTCATTTTTTTGAAAAGCTAAACATCCGCTTGATTTCGAGTGATATTTTGCTCTTGAATATCTGTTGTTTACTGAAACTTATCAACTGATGACTATATCTTCTCTTTTATTAACATTGCTTGTGTATGTATTTATGTCTGCTATTTACTGTAAGTTTTAAATTGATGATTGTGAATCCTCTTTTCTTGTCATTGTTTGTATAGGTATTTTTCCTTTTAAAAATCTTGCTCCTCTATGTGGGTTTTCATATTCCCTACCTTACATTTATTAGTGTGAGATTTCAGATTGGTTCATTTTTCATAAGCACTCGATCCCATTGATTTCGAAGGATATTTTTTCCTCTTGAACATCTGCCATGTACTGTGTGTTTTCAATGGATTACTATATCTTCTCTTTTATTGATGTGAGATTTCAGTTTGCTTTGTTTTTGATAAGTTCCCCATCCGATTGATTTCGAACGATATTTTTTTTTCTGTGAGGCCTGACTGTGATTGTGAGCACCTAACAGTGATTAAACTATGTTCCCTCCTGCAATGGTTGTTGATTTGTTCTTCTCTATTTTATTATTTTCATCTGAAGTATATCATTCACTATTATTAATTAAAGTAGATTTCCCCATGCACTGTTTTCCTCTTGTGGTTTACTTTATTATGTATTGATGAATGTGTACTCCCATTACATATCATTGTTTGCAGAGCTACTTTCTTGTTTTAAGATCTGCGTCTTCACTGTGTTTTGGTATGGTTTCTCTCGTTTTTAAACCAGGTTGACCCTGCAATGGTTGCTGTGTTTTGCTCTTCATTTTCTTATTTTTCTTATAAAGTATATCTCGTACCATTGGTGATTAAAATAGATCTCGCTGTGATTTTTTCACTTTACTTCCAATTTGTTCATCTTCTACAATTATATTTCAAATTTTGTTCATCTTCTACTGGATAACCATCATCGTAATATTTTTGAACTCTAGATTTGTTATGGTATGCCTTTCCGTGGTTGTGAATTGCTTACGGATGTTATGTTGTTCTGCTCTATACGTCATTTTTAAAATATCAGCTGGCGCACACCATGCAGTTTTCATGCTCAGAACATACTTGTCATTCCTAGTAGTGTTGTTATGTGTTTTACTTTTAATCAATGTCTGCATCTTTTTTGCCCTTTCTGCTTTGTCCCCCTCACTAACCCGGGCGATGATGTCCACGTGTTGCATTTGTTGTGTTGGCTACTCGATCACCACGAGAACCATTGCGTAAAATATTTATGCACCCTCACTCGATATTGCCCAATGGCGAGGCGGCAGGCTCCCCACCCGATTGCCCACATACAGCCCGTCCTTCCCATTATAGTATGTGTGTGCACGGGGGGTAACCGTTGCAGCCATCTTGAGTGCAACTTGGGAGAGGGATGCGGATGTCGCGACACGGATATTCCTAACGATGGTTCCGAGCCCGGGATATTTACTTTTGGATGTGGGTTTTACTCCGTTCGGATTCTTTTCTTTTTTTTACTTATGACATTCCATCATTTGTTTGTGGTTGCTCTCGGTGACTTGTGAAAGTGTTACCGATGCTTGAAAATATTGCGATCGATAATGAATTGTCATCATATTGTACTAACTAGGAATGCCTGAGATCAACTTCCGATGATGTGAAATATATGCGACACATGTTTTGGCAAACTGTCTTACCTTAGTTCTCCCATTTTTATCAATGTGTTTTGCACAATTCTCACATAGTATGTAAAATAACTGCGTAGATGGACCCATCTACCACTGGAGCCATCTCGTTGCCGTTCGCAGCCGCGTTCACGACCATGGTTGTCGTTGTCGCGGTCTTGCTCGAGCATCCGGGCGAGGACGGGTTTCCTAGGTTTAGGGAGCCTTCGGTGTTTCGGGACCGACTCGAAAAAAACACATGGAGCGCATATTAAGAAGTGGGCCGGACTACTGTGTTAGTTACCTTCGGATGGATGTCGGTCCATTCATGCACATAGCGTCAATTATGCGTGACAAACACTGCTTTCGTAGACACCGGGCATACATCCGTGGAGGAGCAACTTGCAATGTTCTTGCACGTGGTGGGCCACAACACCAAAAATAGGATAATGCGCGTCGACTTCCTCCGCTCGGGGGAGACAATCGGCCGTTATTTCAATATGGTTCTACGGGCCCTGTGCGCAATTCGTGACGATTTTGTGCACCCGCCCAGCACTACATGTCACCCACGACATCGAGAAATCCACAGTGGTACCCGTACTTCAAAGTAAGAAAGCACATGTCACCTAACCGACACTTCAAAATGGATTCATTGTACGTAACATAATGACGATTGACACATTTCTCAAACCATGTAGGATTGCGTAGGTTTGTTGGGACGGGACACACGTCCGTTGTTTCGGTGCCATCCCAAGATATGCCACGCTTCCGTGGTCGTAAGGGTCCGACACGTAACGTTCTTGCTGTGGTTAATCCGGACCTGAAATTTACATATGTAATGGCCGATTGGGAAGGCTCAGCAAATGATTTCACGAGTTCTTAGGGATGCAATATCGCGGCCACCCCGGGAGGGTCTTAGAGTGTTTGAAGGTTTGGTTTAGATGCTTCACATATTCCCTAACATGCTAGATTGTTTAACAGTTGACATGTAATTGCACACTGTAGGGAAATATTACTTGGTGGACGCTGGGTACACGACGATGCCCGGTTTCATAGCACCTTACAGAGGTGTTAGATACCATCTGAAAGAACATAGTGGTAGACCGCCTACAAACCCCAAAGAACTTTTTAATCTTAGGGACTCTATGTTGCGGTCGCGGGTGGAGCGGGCGTTCGCTATTTTGAAAAACCGGTTCAAAATCCTAACATCACACCCTTTCTTCCCATTCTGAACCGAAGTGAGATTAGTACTTGTCATTTGCATTATTCACAATTACATCGCGGGGAGTTGATCCGAATGACCGGATTTTGAATGATGTGACGGTGCACACGGAGGAGGCATCGACATTATCACAGGGCCGGTCCCGGCGTGAGCAACAAAGGGAAAACCGGCAATGGGTAGAGATTAGGGAAGCGATTGCAAACGACATGTGGGTTGATTACAGCAGTAGCACGTGATGTGTCTTGCAATTGATGAACATGTTTCTTTTCGTTTTTATGTTTTATATGCCGTGAACTGTCATGTAATTCTTGCATAGTACTTTATGCAAGATGTCATGTCACTTTCATTGTATGTGTTTTTATTTGAATTTTTTGTTAGTTTGAAGTTGTTATCTTAATCGAATGACAAGGCATGGTTGTCGCAATGTGTTTATGTCGCATTTTGTTATTCTTTTACGGTTCGTTCTTATGAAGCATTATTTTGATCTTATAAAACATGCATTACCTCCGAAACCCTTTTAGGGGTGCGCACAAGTTTTCTAATTCATGCACAAATATCATTGCTGAATTCGTCATGTAAAACATTGGCACATATCCAACATTGAAGGTTGTTCATTGGAGACCTAGAAATGGAAGGTTCAAGCAATGCTAGCGACGGTGCACGTGGAACTGGTTCAATGTCGAAGGTTGCCGCCACCAAACGTGGTACACCAAACAAGAGATGGAAGAACGAGTATGACACATTTCTCATTCCTTTGCTTGTTGAACAAGCTAAGAAGGGACTCAAGTGCGACAAGTCATTTAAGAGGCCGGCGTTCGCGTTCGCTGCCGTGTCCGTGAACAGCCGTTTCGGTACGGATTTCACCCCTGAAAATGTTGAGAACCACTACCGCACCTTGAAGGCCCGATTTATTGAAATAAAGAGGGTTCGTGAACTTAGCGGCGCGGGATGGGACGAGGACACGAAGACCATCACATTGGACCCGTTAGTGGCGATTGCGTACATTGAGGTTCGAAATGCACGTTTAAATTTCGCAATTCTTCCATATGTACTTCCGTATGAACGTTGTTTTGTGTAGGCACACCCTGCTGCCCGTCCTTTCATCAACAGACCCATCGAGCACTACGATGGGTTGAGGATTATATGTGGCGAAGATCACGCGACGGGTCAGTACGCGACATCACTATTCTCTGATTTAGGGGAGAAATCAGACAACGACGACGACGTTGATATGGTTGAATCCATCCCAACCGAACATCAGAGTGGGGAAGATGCTGACAATGACTCCATTCCACATGCTGACAGCAGTCGGGCGAAATCATCCACGCCAACACAACGACGTGCTGGTAAGGGCACTCGGAGCGGTGTGGTGATTAGTGAGCTAGTCGATGCCGTCGGAGAAATGGCCAGCTATCGAAATACAACTTGTCACTTGGACCGAGACCTTGTATGCGAAAGTGATGGAGTTGGACGGGTTTGACGATCATGTGTTGCATGATGTCTTCGACTATCTTCGAAGCGCGAAGGCGACGCGAGAGGTTTCATGGCGAGAAAACCCGAGTTTCGAAAAATCCGGGTTATGCGGTTCATTGGTGGGGGGGGTTTCAATTAACCAATGGATGGCTCAAAGTGAAACATCTTGATCGGACGACCCGGTTCTATGCATATTCGTCTCGTTGTGTTGGTACTTTTTTTTATCTTTTCCTAAGTTGCGGGTATTCGCAGTGGACATGTATGTATTTTGGACGATGCGGTAGCATTCGCGGATCATGCATGGTAGTTATGTGGGGTGCAATGGACCAGTCTATGCGAGGCCCTAATGTCTCATCTTTTGTATTTATATGCTTTGGGTTTTAACGCGTTTGAATGGCAGGTTTTAATGATTGTTAAGTGCGGTCGTGGCAGAAGATGAAAAGCTAAGCTTGGCGTGCCATCGGGAGGTAAGAGAATTGAAAGTATATGTTATGATGTCTTGTTGTTTATGTCATGAAATTTTATGGCAGGTTTTCATCGTACATATGGAAGAATTGCTAAGCTTGGCGTGCCATAGAAGCATGATTCACTAATTTGCTGCACGTCCTTAACTTTTTACTTTCGGTTTATTAATAAGTTGATAAAGGTTAGTTGATGTGTTTTAGTTGCAAATTATAGTTGCAGATTCTAGTGCAAGTTTGAAGAGAATTGCTTATGGCTTTGTGCTTAGGTTGGTTTGAAGGTTAGTTGATGTATACCGTTGCTCTCTTTTTAACAGAGGATGCTTGTTCTATGAATTAGTTGTCCATTTGTGATGTTTGTAAGTAGCTGTTGTTTTCTTGTCTGTGGCTAAAATTGATGTGTGTGTGTGTGTGTGTGTGTGTGTAGATGGATTGCATGTCCTTTGTTCAAGTTGCTGATTTGTGTCTATGTTTGGTTGTGATCATGTGATTATTATGAATCTCAGATGGCAGCAAGATACCCTACCTCCCGAACTTGGTGAGCTAAAGAAACTGACACATTTATGAGTATTTGTATTTCCATCACTATGGAAAATCATGAGCTTTTCCATTGTGGTCATTTTTTCATTTTGTTTTTCCATTACTTCTTCAGGTATTTGAGCTTCAACAATTTTAAAGGAGAAATTCTTGAAGGAGTTGGATTCAGGTACATTGAAGGCAACCAATTCAAGACAGGAGCAAAGGCCAAAGGCACACACAAGATGCTTGAAGAATCCGATTCGGAATTTTTGTTTTAAATCTATGGTTTATGTATCATGTTTCAATAAATTTCTCCTAAGATTAGCCGTGTATCGAAGATTTACGAGGTGATTAATTTTTTGCCATTTCTTTGCTATCTTAATAACTTATTGTAAATCTCTATTTGAGTGTAGACAATGTTATGGATCATTGGAAATAATGAAGTCACATGAAAAGATACTTGTAAATGAACCTCCATTTTTCTTCCTTCCTATATGCTTGCACTCTTCTTATTATAAAGCACAACGACCTTACATTTTTGACTTTAGAAAGAAATGAAGGAAAATAATTAAGGTAAATTCAACTCTATTGACCTCTTCAAGCCGCATTCTTCGGCCTTATGTTGAACCTTGTCTTGGTCATAGTTGACCTCCATTGTTTGTGATCTAAAAGCTATAGGTCCAAGATCTCATCTCCTCCATGAATGAAAAAGCTACATATTTAATTTGTTTTAAAATGCCACTCAGAACTAGGTGTTTTCTCCTTGGTTTTCTTTGTACAAACTTTGAAGCATGTTCTTCGCCATCTCTCAATGCTTCAAATTGAAGTCTAATTACTCAAGCTAATTCACTAATTAATGCTAAAAATGTGATATTAGAAGATAATTAGAAGATAAACATGCTAAGTATTTATTAAAAGTTAAACAAAACTAACAAGATATTAAAAGTACAATTTTAATTATTTCTTTGTTTTTTTTTTAAATTAAGCGTTTGTTTTTTATGTATTATGCATTCTACATTTTTTTTTTATGAAACCCTTTATTTTTATAACTGTTTGTTGTGATGTTGTATCTTTGTAGTTGACGCAATATAACTTTACATTCATGACTTTATTATTTCTTATCATCCGTTTATTTTTTTATATTTTTAAATAATTTTATAGTTTACAAATTTTAATTTTTAAAAATTATTAAAAATCCGGTTAAACCCTGAACCAAACATTGTAATTGTGTAGTGGAAATCTTAAAAACATTAAGGATATCAGTTGTAAATACTTATATTAATTAAATTATATTTCAGTAGTAGTAATTATTTATAATAAAAAATGAAATAATTAATTAAATATGATAATCATTTTCTTAAATTATAATGGGGCATTTATTTACAAATTAAAATGTTGAAGGGGGTAATCTCACCCCATCACTGAAGTGGTGATTATATCCCACTTCGGTGTTACCAAACACCAACAAATGGTTGAAGTGGGATTTTTCCAGATTTCTATTCATACTTTCCAAACACGGGAAGTGGTACCCGAAGTCAGGTTTTCCGCTTGACCTCAAACAAACACTTGAAGTGGATAGTTCCATTTACCGCCCACTTCCCCGAAGTGCTACTTCCAGACTTCCACCACTTCGGCAATACACTTCCGAACCAAACGGCCCCTAAGCGTGCTTGGGCGAGAGTAGTACTAGGATGGGTGACCTCCTGGGAAGTCCTCGTGTTGCACCCCTTCCTTTTTGTTCTTCGACGTTATTGAAATCAGCCTCTGCTCGTGGGTCCCACCATTCCGTTCTCACATCGAGGCCACCCGATGTGAACCGGCCATGGCTCGTTCTCCCGGGGAGGCCCCGCTTTTCTTTCGAGACGAACCAAGGACCGAATTTCGAGCGAAGGTCTGTGGGGGGAGCGTAGGGCGCGTGCCCACAGTCCCGTGAACTTAGCAAGCCACTCCGGAGGGTCCCCATGACTTCGGACCGTCGATCAATCCCTTAAGCACGCCACCGCTCCCCGGCTAGCAATATATGGCACCTCCTACCCACTCGAAACGGATGCGATCATACCAGCACTAAAGCACCGGATCCCATCAGAACTCCGAAGTTAAGCGTGCTTGGGCGAGAGTAGTACTAGGATGGGTGACCTCCTGGGAAGTCCTCGTGTTGCACCCCTTCCTTTTTCTTCTTCGACGTTATTGAAAACAGCCTCTGCTCGTGGGTCCCACCATTCCCTTCACACATCGAGGCCACCCGATGTGAACCGGCCATGGCTCGTTCCCCGGGGAGGCCCCGCTTTTCTTTCGAGACGAACCAAGGACCGAATTTCGAGCGAAGGTCTGTGGGGGGAGCGTAGGGCGCGTTCCCACAGTCCCGTGAACTTAGCAAGCCACTCCGGAGGGTCCCCATGACTTCGGACCGTCGATCAATCCCTTAAGCACGCCACCGCTCCCCGGCTAGCAATATATGGCACCTCCTACCCACCCGAAACGGATGCGATCATACCAGCACTAAAGCACCGGATCCCATCAGAACTCCGAAGTTAAGCGTGCTTGGGCGAGAGTAGTACTAGGATGGGTGACCTCCTGGGAAGTCCTCGTGTTGCACCCCTTCCTTTTTGTTCTTCGACGTTATTGAAATCAGCCTCTGCTCGTGGGTCCCACCATTCCGTTCTCACATCGAGGCCACCCGATGTGAACCGGCCATGGCTCGTTCTCCCGGGGAGGCCCCGCTTTTCTTTCGAGACGAACCAAGGACCGAATTTCGAGCGAAGGTCTGTGGGGGGAGCGTAGGGCGCGTGCCCACAGTCCCGTGAACTTAGCAAGCCACTCCGGAGGGTCCACATGACTTCGGACCGTCGATCAATCCCTTAAGCACGCCACCGCTCCCCGGCTAGCAATATATGGCACCTCCTACCCACTCGAAACGGATGCGATCATACCAGCACTAAAGCACCGGATCCCATCAGAACTCCGAAGTTAAGCGTGCTTGGGCGAGAGTAGTACTAGGATGGGTGACCTCCTGGGAAGTCCTCGTGTTGCACCCCTTCCTTTTTGTTCTTCGACGTTATTGAAATCAGCCTCTGCTCGTGGGTCCCACCATTCCGTTCTCACATCGAGGCCACCCGATGTGAACCGGCCATGGCTCGTTCTCCCGGGGAGGCCCCGCTTTTCTTTCGAGACGAACCAAGGACCGAATTTCGAGCGAAGGTCTGTGGGGAGAGCGTAGGGCGCGTGCCCACAGTCACGTGAACTTAGCAAGCCACTCCGGAGGGTCCCCATGACTTCGGACCGTCGATCAATCCCTTAAGCACGCCACCGCTCCCCGGCTAGCAATATATGGCACCTCCGACCCACTCGAAATGGGTGCGATCATACCAGCACTAAAGCACCGGATCCCATCAGAACTCCGAAGTTAAGCGTGCTTGGGCGAGAGTAGTACTAGGATGGGTGACCTCCTGGGAAGTCCTCGTGTTGCACCCCTTCCTTTTTCTTCTTCGACGTTATTGAAAACAGCCTCTGCTCGTGGGTCCCACCATTCCCTTCACACATCTAGCCCACCGGATGTGAACCGGCCATGGCTCGTTCTCCCGGGGAGGCCCCGCTTTTCTTTCGAGACGAGCCAAGGACCGAATTTCGAGCGAAGGTCTGTGGGGGGAGCGTAGTGCGCGTGCCCACAGTCCCGTGAACTTAGCAAGCCACTCCGGAGGGTCCCCATGACTTCGGACCGTCGATCAATCCCTTAAGCACGCCACCGCTCCCCGGCTAGCAATATATGGCACCTCCGACACACTCGAAACGGATGCGATCATACCAGCACTAAAGCACCGGATCCCATCAGAACTCCGAAGTTAAGCGTGCTTGGGCGAGAGTAGTACTAGGATGGGTGACCTCCTGGGAAGTCCTCGTGTTGCACCCCTTCCTTTTTCTTCTTCGACGTTATTAAAATCAGCCTCTGCTCGTGGGTCCCACCATTCCGTTCTCACATCGAGGCCACCCGATGTGAACCGGCCATGGCTCGTTCTCCCGGTTAGGCCCCGCTTTTCTTTCGAGACGAACCAAGGACCGAATTTCGAGCGAAGGTTTGTGGGGGGAGCGTAGGGCGCGTGCCCACAGTCCAGTGAACTTAGCAAGCCACTCCGGAGGGTCCCCATGACTTCGGACCGTCGATAAATCCCTTAAGCACGCCACCGCTCCCCGGCTAGCAATATATGGCACGTCCGACCCACTTGAAATGGTTGTGATCATACCAGCACTAAAGCACCGGATCCCATCAGAACTCCGAAGTTAAGCGTGCTTGGGCGAGAGTAGTACTAGGATGGGTGACCTCCTGGGAAGTCCTCGTGTTGCACCCCTTCCTTTTTCTTCTTCGACGTTATTGAAAACAGCCTCTGCTCGTGGGTCCCACCATTCCCTTCACACATCTAGCCCACCCGATGTGAACCGGCCATGGCTCGTTCTCCCGGGGAGGCCCCGCTTTTCTTTCGAGACGAGCCAAGGACCGAATTTCGAGCGAAGGTCTGTGGGGGGAGCGTAGGGCGCGTGCCCACAGTCCCGTGAACTTAGCAAGCCACTCCGGAGGGTCCCCATGACTTCGGACCGTCGATGAATCCCTTAAGCACGCCACCGCTCCCCGGCTAGCAATATATGGCACCTCCGACACACTCGAAACGGATGCGATCATACCAGCACTAAAGCACCGGATCCCATCGGAACTCCCGAAGTTAAGCGTGCTTGGGCGAGAGTAGTACTAGGATGGGTGACCTCTGGGAAGTCCTCGTGTTGCACCCCTTCCTTTTTCTTCTTCGACGTTATTAAAATCAGCCTCTGCTCGTGGGTCCCACCATTCCGTTCTCACATCGAGGCCACCCGATGTGAACCGGCCATGGCTCGTTCTCCCGGTTAGGCCCCGCTTTTCTTTCGAGACGAACCAAGGACCGAATTTCGAGCGAAGGTTTGTGGGGGGAGCGTAGGGCGCGTGCCCACAGTCCAGTGAACTTAGCAAGCCACTCCGGAGGGTCCCCATGACTTCGGACCGTCGATAAATCCCTTAAGCACGCCACCGCTCCCCGGCTAGCAATATATGGCACGTCCGACCCACTTGAAATGGGTGTGATCATACCAGCACTAAAGCACCGGATCCCATCAGAACTCCGAAGTTAAGCGTGCTTGGGCGAGAGTAGTACTAGGATGGGTGACCTCCTGGGAAGTCCTCGTGTTGCACCCCTTCCTTTTTCTTCTTCGACGTTATTGAAAACAGCCTCTGCTCGTGGGTCCCACCATTCCCTTCACACATCGAGGCCACCCGATGTGAACCGGCCATGGCTCGTTCCCCGGGGAGGCCCCGCTTTTCTTTCGAGACGAACCAAGGACCGAATTTCGAGCGAAGGTCTGTGGGGGGAGCGTAGGGCGCGTTCCCACAGTCCCGTGAACTTAGCAAGCCACTCCGGAGGGTCCCCATGACTTCGGACCGTCGATCAATCCCTTAAGCACGCCACCGCTCCCAGGCTAGCAATATATGGCACGTCCGACCCACTAGAAATGGGTGTGATCATACCAGCACTAAAGCACCGGATCCCATCAGAACTCCGAAGTTAAGCGTGCTTGGGCGAGAGTAGTACTAGGATGGGTGACCTCCTGGGAAGTCCTCGTGTTGCACCCCTTCCTTTTTCTTCTTCGACGTTATTGAAAACAGCCTCTGCTCGTGGGTCCCACCATTCCCTTCACACATCTAGCCCACCCGATGTGAACCGCCCATGGCTCGTTCTCCCGGGAAGGCCCCGCTTTTCTTTCGAGACGAGCCAAGGACCGAATTTCGAGCGAAGGTCTGTGGGGGGAGCGTAGGGCGCGTGTCCACAGTCCCGTGAACTTAGCAAGCCACTCCGGAGGGTCCCCATGACTTCGGACCGTCGATGAATCCCTTAAGCACGCCACCGCTCCCCGGCTAGCAATATATGGCACCTCCGACACACTCGAAACGGATGCGATCATACCAGCACTAAAGCACCGGATCCCATCAGAACTCCGAAGTTAAGCGTGCTTGGGCGAGAGTAGTACTAGGATGGGTGACCTCCTGGGAAGTCCTCGTGTTGCACCCCTTCCTTTTTCTTCTTCGACGTTATTAAAATCAGCCTCTGCTCGTGGGTCCCACCATTCCGTTCTCACATCGAGGCCACCCGATGTGAACCGGCCATGGCTCGTTCTCCCGGTTAGGCCCCGCTTTTCTTTCGAGACGAACCAAGGACCGAATTTCGAGCGAAGGTTTGTGGGGGGAGCGTAGGGCGCGTGCCCACAGTCCAGTGAACTTAGCAAGCCACTCCGGAGGGTCCCCATGACTTCGGACCGTCGATAAATCCCTTAAGCACGCCACCGCTCCCCGGCTAGCAATATATGGCACGTCCGACCCACTCGAAATGGCACGATCATACCAGCACTAAAGCACCGGATCCCATCAGAACTCCGAAGTTAAGCGTGCTTGGGCGAGAGTAGTACTAGGATGGTTGACCTCCTGGGAAGTCCTCGTGTTGCACCCCTTCCTTTTTCTTCTTCGACGTTATTGAAAACAACCTCTGCTCGTGGGTCCCACCATTCCCTTCACACATCGAGGCCACCCGATGTGAACCGGCCATGGCTCGTTCCCCGGGGAGGCCCCGCTTTTCTTTCGAGACGAACCAAGGACCGAATTTCGAGCGAAGGTCTGTGGGGGGAGCGTAGGGCGCGTTCCCACAGTCCCGTGAACTTAGCAAGCCACTCCGGAGGGTCCCCATGACTTCGGACCGTCGATCAATCCCTTAAGCACGCCACCGCTCCCCGGCTAGCAATATATGGCACGTCCGACCCACTCGAAAGGGGTGCGATCATACCAGCACTAAAGCACCGGATCCCATCAGAACTCCCAAGTTAAGCGTGCTTGGGCGAGAGTAGTACTAGGATGGGTAACCTCCTGGGAAGTCCTCGTGTTGCACCCCTTCCTTTTTGTTCTTCGACGTTATTGAAATCAGCCTCTGCTCGTGGGTCCCACCATTCCGTTCTCACATCGAGGCCACCCGATGTGAACCGGCCATGGCTCGTTCTCCCGGGGAGGCCCCGCTTTTCTTTCGAGACGAACCAAGGACCGAATTTCGAGCGAAGGTCTGTGGGGGGAGCGTAGGGCGCGTGCCCACAGTCACGTGAACTTAGCAAGCCACTCCGGAGGGTCCCCATGACTTCGGACCGTCGATCAATCCCTTAAGCACGCCACCGCTCCCCGGCTAGCAATATATGGCACCTCCGACCAACTCGAAATGGGTGCGATCATACCAGCACATAAGCAGCGGATCCCATCAGAACTCCGAAGTTAAGCGTGCTTGGGCGAGAGTAGTACTAGGATGGGTGACCTCCTGGGAAGTCCTCGTGTTGCACCACTTCCTTTTTCTTCTTCGACGTTATTGAAAACAGCCTCTGCTCGTGGGTCCCACCATTCCCTTCACACATCGAGGCCACCCGATGTGAACCGGCCATGGCTCGTTCCCCGGGGAGGCCCCGCTTTTCTTTCGAGACGAACGAAGGACCGAATTTCGAGCGAAGGTCTGTGGGGGGAGCGTAGGGCGCGTTCCCACAGTCCCGTGAACTTAGCAAGCCACTCCGGAGGGTCCCCATGACTTCGGACCGTCGATCAATCCCTTAAGCACGCCACCGCTCCCCGGCTAGCAAAATATGGCACCTCCTACCCACCCGAAACGGATGCGATCATACCAGCACTAAAGCACCGGATCCCATCGAACTCCGAGTTAAGCGTGCTTGGGCGAGAGTAGTACTAGGATGGGTGACCTCTGGGAAGTCCTCGTGTTGCACCCCTTCCTTTTTGTTCTTCGACGTTATTGAAATCAGCCTCTGCTCGTGGGTCCCACCATTCCGTTCTCACATCGAGGCCACCCGATGTGAACCGGCCATGGCTCGTTCTCCCGGGGAGGCCCCGCTTTTCTTTCGAGACGAACCAAGGACTGAATTTCGAGCGAAGGTCTGTGGGGGGAGCGTAGGGCGCGTGCCCACAGTCCCGTGAACTTAGTAAGCCACTCCGGAGGGTCCCCATAACTTCGGACCGTCGATCAATCCCTTAAGCACGCCACCGCTCCCCGGCTAGCAATATATGGCACCTCCGACCCACTCGAAACGGATGCGATCATACCAGCACTAAAGCACCGGATCCCATCAGAACTCCAAAGTTAAGCGTGCTTGGGCGAGAGTAGTACTAGGATGGGTGACCTCCTGGGAAGTCCTCGTGCCTCTGCTCGTGGGTCCCACCATTCCCTTCACACATCGAGGCCACCCGATGTGAACCGGCCATGGCTCGTTCTCCCGCGGAGGCCCCGCTTTTCTTTCAAGACGAACCAAGGACCGAATTTCGAGCGAAGGTCTGTGGGGGGAGCGTAGGGCGCGTGCCCACAGTCCCGTGAACTTAGCAAGCCACTCCGGAGGGTCCCCATGACTTCGGACAGTCAATAGATCCCTTAAGCACGCCACCGCTCCCCGGCTAGCAATATATGGCACGTCCTACCCACCCGAAACGGATGCGATCATACCAGCACTAAAGCACCGGATCCCATCAGAACTCCGAAGTTAAGCGTGCTTGGGCGAGAGTAGTACTAGGATGGGTGACCTCCTGGGAAGTCCTCGTGTTGCACCCCTTCCTTTTTCTTCTTCGACGTTATTGAAAACAGCCTCTGCTCGTGGGTCCCACCATTCCCTTCACACATCGAGGCCACCCGATGTGAACCGGCCATGGCTCGTTCCCCGGGGAGGCCCGCTTTTCTTTCGAGACGAACCAAGGACCGAATTTCGAGCGAAGGTGTACGTGGGGAGCGTAGGGCGCGTGCCCACGGTCCCGTGAACTTAGCAAGCCACTCCGGAGGGTCCCCATGACTTCGGACCGTCGATCAATCCCTTAAGCACGCCACCGCTCCCGGCTAGCAATATATGGCACCTCCCTACCCACCCGAAACGGATGCGATCATACCGGCACTAAAGCACCGGATCCCATCGAACTCCGAAGTTAAGCGTGCTTGGGCGAGAGTAGTACTAGGATGGGTGACCTCTGGGAAGTCCTCGTGTTGCACCCCTTCCTTTTTGTTCTTCGACGTTATTGAAATCGGCCTCGCTCGTGGGTCCCACCATTCCGTTCTCACATCGAGGCCACCCGATGTGAACCGGCCATGGCTCGTTCTCCCGGGGAGGCCCCGCTTTTCTTTCGAGACGAACCAAGGACCGAATTTCGAGCGAAGGTACGTGGGGGAGCGTAGGGCGCGTGCCCACGGTCCCGTGAACTTAGCAAGCCACTCCGGAGGGTCCCCATGACTTCGGACCGTCGATCAATCCCTTAAGCACGCCACCGCTCCCGGCTAGCAATATATGGCACCTCCGACCCACTCGAAACGCATGCGATCATACCAGCACTAAAGCACCGGATCCCATCAGAACTCCGAAGTTAAGCGTGCTTGGGCGAGAGTAGTACTAGGATGTGTGACCTCCTGGGAAGTCCTCGTGTTGCACCCCTTCCTTTTTGTTCTTCGACGTTATTGAAAACAGCCTCTGCTCGTGGGTCCCACCATTCCCTTCACACATCGAGGCCACCCGATGTGAACCGGCCATGGCTCGTTCTCCCGGGGAGGCCCCGCTTTTCTTTCGAGGACGAACCAAGGACCGAATTTCGAGCGAAGGTACGTGGGGGAGCGTAGGGCGCGTGCCCACGGTCCCGTGAACTTAGCAAGCCACTCCGGAGGGTCCCCATGACTTCGGACCGTCGATAAATCCCTTAAGCACGCCACCGCTCCCCGGCTAGCAATATATGGCACGTCCGACCCACTCGAAATGGGTTCGATCATACCAGCACTGAAGAACCGGATCCCATCAGAACTCCGAAGTTAAGCGTGCTTGGGCGAGAGTAGTACTAGGATGGGTGACCTCCTGGGAAGTCCTCGTGTTGCACCCCTTCCTTTTTCTTCTTCGACGTTATTGAAAACAGCCTCTGCTCTTGGGTCCCACCATTCCCTTCACACATCGAGGCCACCCGATGTGAACCGGCCATGGCTCGTTCCCCGGGGAGGCCCCGCTTTTCTTTCGAGACGAACCAAGGACCGAATTTCGAGCGAAGGTCTGTGGGGGAGCGTAGGGCGCGTGCCCACAGTCCCGTGAACTTAGCAAGCCACTCCGGAGGGTCCCCATGACTTCGGACCGTCGATCAATCCCTTAAGCACGCCACCG
The DNA here is from genome assembly GCA_902712375.1 of Dioscorea dumetorum. Classification (NCBI taxonomy): domain Eukaryota; kingdom Viridiplantae; phylum Streptophyta; class Magnoliopsida; order Dioscoreales; family Dioscoreaceae; genus Dioscorea; species Dioscorea dumetorum. The sequence goes on from CACTHL010000236.1 coordinate 29,563, forward strand.
CTCCCCGGCTAGCAATATATGGCACCTCCTACCCACCCGAAACGGATGCGATCATACCAGCACTAAAGCACCGGATCCCATCAGAACTCCGAAGTTAAGCGTGCTTGGGCGAGAGTAGTACTAGGATGGGTGACCTCCTGGGAAGTCCTCGTGTTGCACCCCTTCCTTTTTGTTCTTCGACGTTATTGAAATCAGCCTCTGCTCGTGGGTCCCACTATTCCGTTCTCACATCGAGGCCACCCGATGTGAACCGGCCATGGCTCGTTCTCCCGGGGAGGCCCCGCTTTTCTTTCGAGACGAACCAAGGACCGAATTTCGAGCGAAGGTCTGTGGGGGGATCGTAGGGCGCGTGCCCACAGTCCCGTGAACTTAGCAAGCCACTCCGGAGGGTCCCCATGACTTCGGACCGTCGATCAATCCCTTAAGCACGCCACCGCTCCCCGGCTAGCAATATATGGCACCTCCGACCCACTCGAAACGGATGCGATCATACCAGCACTAAAGCACCGGATCCCATCAGAACTCCGAAGTTAAGCGTGCTTGGGCGAGAGTAGTACTAGGATGGGTGACCTCCTGGGAAGTCCTCGTGTTGCACCCCTTCCTTTTTCTTCTTCGACGTTATTGAAAACAGCCTCTGCTCTTGGGTCCCACCATTCCCTTCACACATCGAGGCCACCCGATGTGAACCGGCCATGGCTCGTTCTCCCGGGGAGGCCCCGCTTTTCTTTCGAGACGAACCAAGGACCGAATTTCGAGCGAAGGTCTGTGGGGGGAGCGTAGGGCGCGTGCCCACAGTCCCGTGAACTTAGCAAGCCACTCCGGAGGGTCCCCATGACTTCGGACCGTCGATCAATGACTTAAGCACGCCACCGCTCCCCGGCTAGCAATATATGGCACCTCCTACCCACCCGAAACGGATGCGATCATACCAGCACTAAAGTACCGGATCCCATCAGAACTCCGAAGTTAAGCGTGCTTGGGCGAGAGTAGTACTAGGATGGGTGACCTCCTGGGAAGTCCTCGTGTTGCACCCCTTCCTTTTTGTTCTTCGACGTTATTGAAATCAGCCTCTGCTCGTGGGTCCCACCATTCCGTTCTCACATCGAGGCCACCCGATGTGAACCGGCCATGGCTCGTTCTCCCGGGGAGGCCCCGCTTTTCTTTCGAGGCCGAACCAAGGACCGAATTTCGAGCGAAGGTACGTGGGGGAGCGTAGGGCGCGTGCCCACGGTCCCGTGAACTTAGCAAGCCACTCCGGAGGGTCCCCATGACTTCGGACCGTCGATCAATCCCTTAAGCACGCCACCGCTCCCCGGCTAGCAATATATGGCACCTCCGACCCACTCGAAACGCATGCGATCATACCGGCACTAAAGCACCGGATCCCATCAGAACTCCGAAGTTAAGCGTGCTTGGGCGAGAGTAGTACTAGGATGGGTGACCTCCTGGGAAGTCCTCGTGTTGCACCCCTTCTTTTTTGTTCTTCGACGTTATTGAAAACGGCCTCCGCTCGTGGGTCCCACCATTCCCTTCACACATCGAGGCCACCCGATGTGAGCCGGCCATGGCTCGTTCTCCCCGGGGAGGCCCCGCTTTTCTTTCGAGACGAACCAAGGACCGAATTTCGAGCGAAGGTACGTGGGGGAGCGTAGGGCGCGTGCCCACGGTCCCGTGAACTTAGCAAACCACTCCGGAGGGTCCCCATGACTTCGGACCGTCGATAAATCCCTTAAGCACGCCACCGCTCCCGGCTAGCAATATATGGCACGTCCGACCCACTCGAAATGGGTTCGATCATACCGGCACTAAAGCACGGGATCCCATCGAACTCCGAAGTTAAGCGTGCTTGGGCGAGAGTAGTACTAGGATGGGTGACCTCTGGGAAGTCCTCGTGTTGCACCCCTTCCTTTTTCTTCTTCGACGTTATTGAAAACGGCCTCTGCTCGTGGGTCCCACCATTCCCTTCACACATCGAGGCCACCCGATGTGAGCCGGCCATGGCTCGTTCTCCCGGGGAGGCCCCGCTTTTCTTTCGAGACGAACCAAGGACCGAATTTCGAGCGAAGGTGCGTGGGGGAGCGTAGGGCGCGTGCCCACGGTCCCGTGAACTTAGCAAGCCACTCCGGAGGGTCCCCATGACTTGTGACCGTCGATCAATCCCTTAAGCACGCCACCGCTCCCCGGCTAGCAATATATGGCACCTCCTACCCACCCGAAACGGATGCGATCATACCAGCACTAAAGCACCGGATCCCATCAGAACTCCGAAGTTAAGCGTGCTTGGGCGAGAGTAGTACTAGGATGGGTGACCTCTTGGGAAGTCCTCGTGTTGCACCCCTTCCTTTTTGTTCTTCGACGTTATTGAAATCAGCCTCTGCTCGTGGGTCCCACCATTCCGTTCTCACATCGAGGCCACCCGATGTGAACCGGCCATGGCTCGTTCTCCCGGGGAGGCCCCGCTTTTCTTTCGAGACGAACCAAGGACCGAATTTCGAGCGAAGGTACGTGGGGGGGATCGTAGGGCGCGTGCCCACAGTCCCGTGCACTTAGCAAGCCACTCCGGAGGGTCCCCATGACTTCGGACCGTCGATCAATCCCTTAAGCACGCCACCGCTCCCCGGCTAGCAATATATGGCACCTCCTACCCACCCGAAACGGATGCGATCATACCAGCACTAAAGCACCGGATCCCATCAGAACTCCGAAGTTAAGCGTGCTTGGGCGAGAGTAGTACTAGGATGGGTGACCTCCTGGGAAGTCCTCGTGTTGCACCCCTTCCTTTTTCTTCTTCGACGTTATTGAAAACAGCCTCTGCTCGTGGGTCCCACCATTCCCTTCACACATCGAGGCCACCCGATGTGAACCGGCCATGGCTCGTTCTCCCGGGGAGGCCCCGCTTTTCTTTCGAGACGAACCAAGGACCGAATTTCGAGCGAAGGTCTGTGGGGGGAGCGTAGGGCGCGTGCCCACAGTCCCGTGAACTTAGCAAGCCACTCCGGAGGGTCCCCATGACTTCGGACCGTCGATCAATCCCTTAAGCACGCCACCGCTCCCCGGCTAGCAATATATGGCACCTCCTACCCACCCGAAACGGATGCGATCATACCAGCACTAAAGCACCGGATCCCATCAGAACTCCGAAGTTAAGCGTGCTTGGGCGAGAGTAGTACTAGGATGGGTGACCTCTGGGAAGTCCTCGTGTTGCACCCCTTCCTTTTTCTTCTTCGACGTTATTGAAAATCGGCCTCTGCTCGTGGGTCCCACCATTCCCTTCACACATCGAGGCCACCCGATGTGAGCCGGCCATGGCTCGTTCTCCCGGGGAGGCCCCGCTTTTCTTTCGAGACGAACCAAGGACCCGAATTTCGAGCGAAGGTCTGTGGGGGAGCGTAGGGCGCGTGCCCACAGTCCCGTGAACTTAGCAAGCCACTCCGGAGGGTCCCCATGACTTCGGACCGTCGATCAATCCCTTAAGCACGCCACCGCTCCCCGGCTAGCAATATATGGCACCTCCGACCCACTCGAAACGCATGCGATCATACCAGCACTAAAGCACCGGATCCCATCAGAACTCCGAAGTTAAGCGTGCTTGGGCGAGAGTAGTACTAGGATGGGTGACCTCCTGGGAAGTCCTCGTGTTGCACCCCTTCCTTTTTGTTCTTCGACGTTATTGAAAACAGCCTCTGCTCGTGGGTCCCACCATTCCCTTCACACATCGAGGCCACCCGATGTGAACCGGCCATGGCTCGTTCTCCCGGGGAGGCCCCGCTTTTCTTTCGAGACGAACCAAGGACCGAATTTCGAGCGAAGGTCTGTGGGGGGAGCGTAGGGCGCGTGCCCACAGTCCCGTGAACTTAGCAAACCACTCCGGAGGGTCCCCATGACTTCGGACCGTCGATAAATCCCTTAAGCACGCCACCGCTCCCCGGCTAGCAATATATGGCACGTCCGACCCACTCGAAATGGGTTCGATCATACCAGCACTGAAGAACCGGATCCCATCAGAACTCCGAAGTTAAGCGTGCTTGGGCGAGAGTAGTACTAGGATGGGTGACCTCCTGGGAAGTCCTCGTGTTGCACCCCTTCCTTTTTCTTCTTCGACGTTATTGAAAACAGCCTCTGCTCGTGGGTCCCACCATTCCCTTCACACATCGAGGCCACCCGATGTGAACCGGCCATGGCTCGTTCCCGGGGAGGCCCCGCTTTTCTTTCGAGACGAACCAAGGACCGAATTTCGAGCGAAGGTACGTGGGGGAGCGTAGGGCGCGTGCCCACAGTCCCGTGAACTTAGCAAGCCACTCCGGAGGGTCCCCATGACTTCGGACCGTCGATCAATCCCTTAAGCACGCCACCGCTCCCCGGCTAGCAATATATGGCACCTCCTACCCACCCGAAACGGATGCGATCATACCAGCACTAAAGCACCGGATCCCATCAGAACTCCGAAGTTAAGCGTGCTTGGGCGAGAGTAGTACTAGGATGGGTGACCTCCTGGGAAGTCCTCGTGTTGCACCCCTTCCTTTTTGTTCTTCGACGTTATTGAAATCAGCCTCTGCTCGTGGGTCCCACTATTCCGTTCTCACATCGAGGCCACCCGTGTGAGCCGGCCATGGCTCGTTCTCCCGGGGAGGCCCCGCTTTTCTTTCGAGACGAACCAAGGACCCGAATTTCGAGCGAAGGTACGTGGGGGGATCGTAGGGCGCGTGCCCACGGTCCCGTGCACTTAGCAAGCCACTCCGGAGGGTCCCCATGACTTCGGACCGTCGATCAATCCCTTAAGCACGCCACCGCTCCCCGGCTAGCAATATATGGCACCTCCTACCCACCCGAAACGGATGCGATCATACCGGCACTAAAGCACCGGATCCCATCGGAACTCCGAAGTTAAGCGTGCTTGGGCGAGAGTAGTACTAGGATGGGTGACCTCTGGGAAGTCCTCGTGTTGCACCCCTTCCTTTTTCTTCTTCGACGTTATTGAAAACGGCCTCTGCTCGTGGGTCCCACCATTCCCTTCACACATCGAGGCCACCGTGTGAGCCGGCCATGGCTCGTTCTCCCGGGGAGGCCCCGCTTTTCTTTCGAGACGAACCAAGGACCGAATTTCGAGCGAAGGTACGTGGGGGAGCGTAGGGCGCGTGCCCACGGTCCCGTGAACTTAGCAAGCCACTCCGGAGGGTCCCCATGACTTCGGACCGTCGATCAATCCCTTAAGCACGCCACCGCTCCCCGGCTAGCAATATATGGCACCTCCTACCCACCCGAAACGGATGCGATCATACCGGCACTAAAGCACCGGATCCCATCGGAACTCCGAAGTTAAGCGTGCTTGGGCGAGAGTAGTACTAGGATGGGTGACCTCTGGGAAGTCCTCGTGTTGCACCCCTTCCTTTTTCTTCTTCGACGTTATTGAAAACGGCCTGCGCTCGTGGGTCCCACCATTCCCTTCACACATCGAGGCCACCCGATGTGAACCGGCCATGGCTCGTTCTCCCGGGGAGGCCCCGCTTTTCTTTCGAGGCCGAACCAAGGACCGAATTTCGAGCGAAGGTGCGTGTGGGGAGCGTAGGGCGCGTGCCCGCGGTCCCGTGAACTTAGCAAGCCACTCCGGAGGGTCCCCATGACTTCGGACCGTCGATCAATCCCTTAAGCACGCCACCGCTCCCCGGCTAGCAATATATGGCACCTCCTACCCACCCGAAACGGATGCGATCATACCGGCACTAAAGCACCGGATCCCATCGGAACTCCCGAAGTTAAGCGTGCTTGGGCGAGAGTAGTACTAGGATGGGTGACCTCTGGGAAGTCCTCGTGTTGCACCCCTTCCTTTTTGTTCTTCGACGTTATTGAAATCGGCCTGCGCTCGTGGGTCCCACTATTCCCTTCTCACATCGAGGCCACCCGATGTGAACCGGCCATGGCTCGTTCTCCCGGGGAGGCCCCGCTTTTCTTTCGAGGACGAACCAAGGACCGAATTTCGAGCGAAGGTACGTGGGGGGATCGTAGGGCGCGTGCCCACGGTCCCGTGCACTTAGCAAGCCACTCCGGAGGGTCCCCATGACTTCGGACCGTCGATCAATCCCTTAAGCACGCCACCGCTCCCCGGCTAGCAATATATGGCACCTCCTACCCACCCGAAACGGATGCGATCATACCGGCACTAAAGCACGGATCCCATCGGAACTCCGAAGTTAAGCGTGCTTGGGCGAGAGTAGTACTAGGATGGGTGACCTCTCGGGAAGTCCTCGTGTTGCACCCCTTCCTTTTTCTTCTTCGACGTTATTGAAAACAGCCTCTGCTCGTGGGTCCCACCATTCCCTTCACACATCGAGGCCACCCGATGTGAACCGGCCATGGCTCGTTCTCCCGGGGAGGCCCCGCTTTTCTTTCGAGACGAACCAAGGACCGAATTTCGAGCGAAGGTCTGTGTGGGGAGCGTAGGGCGCGTGCCCACAGTCCCGTGAACTTAGCAAGCCACTCCGGAGGGTCCCCATGACTTCGGACCGTCGATCAATCCCTTAAGCACGCCACCGCTCCCCGGCTAGCAATATATGGCACCTCCTACCCACTCGAAACGGATGCGATCATACCAGCACTAAAGCACCGGATCCCATCAGAACTCCGAAGTTAAGCGTGCTTGGGCGAGAGTAGTACTAGGATGGGTGACCTCCTGGGAAGTCCTCGTGTTGCACCCCTTCCTTTTTCTTCTTCGACGTTATTGAAAACGGCCTCTCGCTCGTGGGTCCCACCATTCCCTTCACACATCGAGGCCACCCGATGTGAGCCGGCCATGGCTCGTTCTCCCGGGGAGGCCCCGCTTTTCTTTCGAGGCGAACCAAGGACCGAATTTCGGCGAAGGTACGTGGGGGAGCGTAGGGCGCGTGCCCACAGTCCCGTGAACTTAGCAAGCCACTCCGGAGGGTCCCCATGACTTCGGACCGTCGATCAATCCCTTAAGCACGCCACCGCTCCCCGGCTAGCAATATATGGCACCTCCTAACCACCCGAAACGGATGCGATCATACCAGCACTAAAGCACCGGATCCCATCAGAACTCCGAAGTTAAGCGTGCTTGGGCGAGAGTAGTACTAGGATGGGTGACCTCCTGGGAAGTCCTCGTGTTGCACCCCTTCCTTTTTCTTCTTCGACGTTATTGAAAATCGGCCTCTTCTCGTGGGTCCCACCATTCCCTTCACACATCGAGGCCACCCGATGTGAGCCGGCCATGGCTCGTTCTCCCGGGGAGGCCCCGCTTTTCTTTCGAGGCGAACCAAGGACCGAATTTCGGCGAAGGTACGTGGGGGAGCGTAGGGCGCGTGCCCACGAGTCCCGTGAACTTAGCAAGCCACTCCGGAGGGTCCCCATGACTTCGGACCGTCGATAAATCCCTTAAGCACGCCACCGCTCCCCGGCTAGCAATATATGGCACCTCCGACCCACTCGAAATGGGTTCGATCATACCAGCACTAAAGAACCGGATCCCATCAGAACTCCGAAGTTAAGCGTGCTTGGGCGAGAGTAGTACTAGGATGGGTGACCTCCTGGGAAGTCCTCGTGTTGCACCCCTTACTTTTTCTTCTTCGACGTTATTAAACTCAGCCTCTGCTCGTGGGTCCCACCATTCCGTTCTCACATCGAGGCCACCCGATGTGAGCCGGCCATGGCTCGTTCTCCCGGTTAGGCCCCGCTTTTCTTTCGAGATGAACCAAGGACCGGATTGCGAGCGAAGGTGCGTGGGGGAGCGTAGGGCGCGTGCCCACGGTCCCGTGAACTTAGCAAGCCACTCGGAGGGTCCCCATGACTTCGGACCGTCGATCAATCCCTTAAGCACGCCACCGCTCCCCGGCTAGCAATATAAGGCACCTCCGACCCACTCGAAACGGATGCGATCATACCGGCACTAAAGCACCGGATCCCATCGGAACTCCGAAGTTAAGCGTGCTTGGGCGAGAGTAGTACTAGGATGGGTGACCTCTGGGAAGTCCTCGTGTTGCACCCCTTCCTTTTTCTTCTTTGACGTTATTGAAAACGGCCTCTCGCTCGTGGGTCCCACCATTCCCTTCACACATCGAGGCCACCCGTGTGAACCGGCCATGGCTCGTTCTCCCGGGGAGGCCCCGCTTTTCTTTCGAGACGAACCAAGGACCGAATTTCGAGCGAAGGTACGTGGGGGAGCGTAGGGCGCGTGCCCACGGTCCCGTGAACTTAGCAAGCCACTCCGGAGGGTCCCCATGACTTCGGACCGTCGATCAATCCCTTAAGCACGCCACCGCTCCCCGGCTAGCAATATATGGCACCTCCTACCCACCCGAAACGGATGCGATCATACCGGCACTAAAGCACGGATCCCATCGGAACTCCGAAGTTAAGCGTGCTTGGGCGAGAGTAGTACTAGGATGGGTGACCTCTGGGAAGTCCTCGTGTTGCACCCCTTCCTTTTTCTTCTTCGACGTTATTGAAAACTTGGCCTCTGCTCGTGGGTCCCACCATTCCCTTCACACATCGAGGCCACCCGTGTGAGCCAGGCCATGGCTCGTTCTCCCGGGGAGGCCCCGCTTTTCTTTCGAGGCAAACCAAGGACCCGAATTTCGAGCGAAGGTGCGTGGGGGAGCGTAGGGCGCGTGCCCACGGTCCCGTGAACTTAGCAAGCCACTCCGGAGGGTCCCCATGACTTCGGACCGTCGATCAATCCCTTAAGCACGCCACCGCTCCCCGGCTAGCAATATATGGCACCTCCTACCCACCCGAAACGGATGCGATCATACCGGCACTAAAGCACCGGATCCCATCGGAACTCCGAGTTAAGCTTGTTTGGGCGAGAGTAGTACTAGGATGGGTGACCTCTGGGAAGTCCTCGTGTTGCACCCCTTCCTTTTTGTTCTTCGACGTTATTGAAATCGGCCTCTGCTCGTGGGTCCCACCATTCCCTTCTCACATCGAGGCCACCCGATGTGAACCGGCCATGGCTCGTTCTCCCGGGGAGGCCCCGCTTTTCTTTCGAGACGAACCAAGGACCCGAATTTCGAGCGAAGGTCCGTGGGGGAGCGTAGGGCGCGTGCCCACGGTCCCGTGAACTTAGCAAGCCACTCCGGAGGGTCCCCATGACTTCGGACCGTCGATCAATCCCTTAAGCACGCCACCGCTCCCGGCTAGCAATATATGGCACCTCCTACCCACCCGAAACGGATGCGATCATACCGGCACTAAAGCACCGGATCCCATCGAACTCCGAAGTTAAGCGTGCTTGGGCGAGAGTAGTACTAGGATGGGTGACCTCTGGGAAGTCCTCGTGTTGCACCCCTTCCTTTTTCTTCTTCGACGTTATTGAAAATCGGCCTCTGCTCGTGGGTCCCACCATTCCGTTCTCACATCGAGGCCACCCGATGTGACCAGGCCATGGCTCGTTCTCCCGGTTAGGACCCGCTTTTCTTTCGAGACGAACCAAGGACCGAATTTCGAGCGAAGGTCTGTGGGGGGAGCGTAGGGCGCGTGCCCACAGTCCCGTGAACTTAGCAAGCCACTCCGGAGGGTCCCCATGACTTCGGACCGTCGATCAATCCCTTAAGCACGCCACCGCTCCCCGGCTAGCAATATATGGCACCTCCTACCCACCCGAAACGGATGCGATCATACCAGCACTAAAGCACCGGATCCCATCAGAACTCCGAAGTTAAGCGTGCTTGGGCGAGAGTAGTACTAGGATGGGTGACCTCCTGGGAAGTCCTCGTGTTGCACCCCTTCCTTTTTCTTCTTCGACGTTATTGAAATCAGCCTCTGCTCGTGGGTCCCACCATTCCGTTCTCACATCGAGGCCACCCGATGTGAACCGGCCATGGCTCGTTCTCCCGGTTAGGCCCCGCTTTTCTTTCGAGACGAACCAAGGACCGAATTTCGAGCGAAGGTCTGTGGGGGGAGCGTAGGGCGCGTGCCCACAGTCCCGTGAACTTAGCAAGCCACTCCGGAGGGTCCCCATGACTTCGGACCGTCGATCAATCCCTTAAGCACGCCACCGCTCCCCGGCTAGCAATATATGGCACCTCCTACCCACCCGAAACGGATGCGATCATACCAGCACTAAAGCACCGGATCCCATCAGAACTCCGAGTTAAGCGTGCTTGGGCGATAGTAGTACTAGGATGGGTGACCTCCTGGGAAGTCCTCGTGTTGCACCCCTTCCTTTTTGTTCTTCGACGTTATTGAAATCAGCCTCTGCTCGTGGGTCCCACCATTCCGTTTTTCACATCGAGGCCACCCGTGTGAACCGGCCATGGCTCGTTCTCCCGGGGAGGCCCCGCTTTTCTTTCGAGACGAACCAAGGACCGAATTTCGAGCGAAGGTCCGTGGGGGAGCGTAGGGCGCGTGCCCACGAGTCCCGTGAACTTAGCAAGCCACTCCGGAGGGTCCCCATGACTTCGGACCGTCGATCAATCCCTTAAGCACGCCACCGCTCCCCGGCTAGCAATATATGGCACCTCCGACCCACTCGAAACGGATGCGATCATACCAGCACTAAAGCACCGGATCCCATCAGAACTCCGAAGTTAAGCGTGCTTGGGCGAGAGTAGTACTAGGATGGGTGACCTCCTGGGAAGTCCTCGTGTTGCACCCCTTCCTTTTTCTTCTTCGACGTTATTGAAAACAGCCTCTGCTCGTGGGTCCCACCATTCCCTTCACACATCGAGGCCACCCGATGTGAACCGGCCATGGCTCGTTCTCCCGGGGAGGCCCCGCTTTTCTTTCGAGACGAACCAAGGACCGAATTTCGAGCGAAGGTCTGTGGGGGGAGCGTAGGGCGCGTGCCCACAGTCCCGTGAACTTAGCAAGCCACTCCGGAGGGTCCCCATGACTTCGGACCGTCGATAAATCCCTTAAGCACGCCACCGCTCCCCGGCTAGCAATATATGGCACGTCCGACCCACTCGAAATGGGTGCGATCATACCAGCACTAAAGCACCGGATCCCATCAGAACTCCGAAGTTAAGCGTGCTTGGGCGAGAGTAGTACTAGGATGGGTGACCTCCTGGGAAGTCCTCGTGTTGCACCCCTTCCTTTTTCTTCTTCGACGTTTTTGAAAACAGCCTCTGCTCGTGGGTCCCACCATTCCCTTCACACATCAAGGCCACCCGATGTGAACCGGCCATGGCTCGTTCTCCCGGGGAGGCCCCGCTTTTCTTTCGAGACGAACCAAGGACCGAATTTCGAGCGAAGGTCTGTGGGGGGAGCGTAGGGCGCGTGCCCACAGTCCCGTGAACTTAGCAAGCCACTCCGGAGGGTCCCCATGACTTCGGACCGTCGATCAATCCCTTAAGCACGCCACCGCTCCCCGGCTAGCAATATATGGCACCTCCGACCCACTCGAAACGGATGCGATCATACCAGCACTAAAGCACCGGATCCCATCAGAACTCCGAAGTTAAGCGTGCTTGGGCGAGAGTAGTACTAGGATGGGTGACCTCCTGGGAAGTCCTCGTGTTGCACCCCTTCCTTTTTCTTCTTCGACGTTATTAAAATCAGCCTCTGCTCGTGGGTCCCACCATTCCCTTCTCACATCGAGGCCACCCGATGTGAACCGGCCATGGCTCGTTCTCCCCGGGGAGGCCCCGCTTTTCTTTCGAGACGAACCGAGGACCGAATTTCGAGCGAAGGTCTGTGGGGGGAGCGTAGGGCGCGTGCCCACAGTCCCGTGAACTTAGCAAGCCACTCCGGAGGGTCCCCATGACTTCGGACCGTCGATCAATCCCTTAAGCACGCCACCGCTCCCCGGCTAGCAATATATGGCACCTCCGACCCACTCGAAACGGGTGCGATCATACCAGCACTAAAGCACCGGATCCCATTAGAACTCCGAAGTTAAGCGTGCTTGGGCGAGAGTAGTACTAGGATGGGTGACCTCCTGGGAAGTCCTCGTGTTGCACCCCTTCCTTTTTCTTCTTCGACGTTATTAAAATCAGCCTCTGCTCGTGGGTCCCACCATTCCCTTCTCACATCGAGGCCACCCGATGTGAACCGGCCATGGCTCGTTCTCCCGGGGAGGCCCCGCTTTTCTTTCGAGACGAACCGAGGACCGAATTTCGAGCGAAGGTCTGTGGGGGGAGCGTAGGGCGCGTGCCCACAGTCCCGTGAACTTAGCAAGCCACTCCGGAGGGTCCCCATGACTTCGGACCGTCGATCAATCCCTTAAGCACGCCACCGCTCCCCGGCTAGCAATATATGGCACCTCCGACCCACTCGAAACGGGTGCGATCATACCAGCACTAAAGCACCGGATCCCATTAGAACTCCGAAGTTAAGCGTGCTTGGGCGAGAGTAGTACTAGGATGGGTGACCTCCTGGGAAGTCCTCGTGTTGCACCCCTTCCTTTTTCTTCTTCGACGTTATTGAAAACAGCCTCTGCTCGTGGGTCCCACCATTCCCTTCACACATCGAGGCCACCCGATGTGAACCGGCCATGGCTCGTTCTCCCGGGGAGGCCCCGCTTTTCTTTCGAGACGAACCAAGGACCGAATTTCGAGCGAAGGTCTGTGGGGGGAGCGTAGGGCGCGTGCCCACAGTCCCGTGAACTTAGCAAGCCACTCCGGAGGGTCCCCATGACTTCGGACCGTCGATCAATCCCTTAAGCACGCCACCGCTCCCCGGCTAGCAATATATGGCACCTCCGACCCACTCGAAATGGGTGCGATCATACCAGCACTAAAGCACCGGATCCCATCAGAACTCCGAAGTTAAGCGTGCTTGGGCGAGAGTAGTACTAGGATGGGTGACCTCCTGGGAAGTCCTCGTGTTGCACCCCCTTCCTTTTTCTTCTTCGACGTTATTGAAAACAGCCTCTGCTCGTGGGTCCCACCATTCCCTTCACACATCGAGGCCACCCGATGTGAGCCAGGCCATGGCTCGTTCTCCGGGGGAGGCCCCGCTTTTCTTTCGAGACGAACCAAGGACCGAATTTCGAGCGAAGGTCTGTGGGGGAGCGTAGGGCGCGTGCCCACAGTCCCGTGAACTTAGCAAGCCACTCCGGAGGGTCCCCATGACTTCGGACCGTCGATCAATCCCTTAAGCACGCCACCGCTCCCCGGCTAGCAATATATGGCACCTCCGACCCACTCGAAACGGGTGCGATCATACCAGCACTAAAGCACCGGATCCCATCAGAACTCCGAAGTTAAGCGTGCTTGGGCGAGAGTAGTACTAGGATGGGTGACCTCCTGGGAAGTCCTCGTGTTGCACCCCTTCCTTTTTGTTCTTCGACGTTATTGAAATCAGCCTCTGCTCGTGGGTCCCACCATTCCGTTCTCACATCGAGGCCACCCGATGCTAACCGGCCATGGCTCGTTCTCCCGGGGAGGCCCCGCTTTTCTTTCGAGACGAACCAAGGACCGAATTTCGAGCGAAGGTCTGTGGGGGGAGCGTAGGGCGCGTGCCCACAGTCCCGTGAACTTAGCAAGCCACTCCGGAGGGTCCCCATGACTTCGGACCGTCGATCAATCCCTTAAGCACGCCACCGCTCCCCGGCTAGCAATATATGGCACCTCCGACCCACTCGAAATGGGTGCGATCATACCAGCACTAAAGCACCGGATCCCATCAGAACTCCGAAGTTAAGCGTGCTTGGGCGAGAGTAGTACTAGGATGGGTGACCTCCTGGGAAGTCCTCGTGTTGCACCCCTTCCTTTTTCTTCTTCGACGTTATTGAAATCAGCCTCTGCTCGTGGGTCCCACCATTCCCTTCACACATCGAGGCCACCCGATGTGAACCGGCCATGGCTCGTTCTCCCGGGGAGGCCCCGCTTTTCTTTCGAGACGAACCAAGGACCGAATTTCGAGCGAAGGTCTGTGGGGGGAGCGTAGGGCGCGTGCCCACAGTCCCGTGAACTTAGCAAGCCACTCCGGAGGGTCCCCATGACTTCGGACCGTCGATCAATCCCTTAAGCACGCCACCGCTCCCCGGCTAGCAATATATGGCACCTCCGACCCACTCGAAACGGATGCGATCATACCAGCACTAAAGCTCCGGATCCCATCAGAACTCCGAAGTTAAGCGTGCTTGGGCGAGAGTAGTACTAGGATGGGTGACCTCTCGGGAAGTCCTCGTGTTGCACCCCTTCCTTTTTCTTCTTCAACGTTATTGAAAATCAGCCTCTGCTCGTGGGTCCCACCATTCCGTTCTCACATCGAGGCCACCCGATGTGAACCGGCCATGGCTCGTTCTCCCGGGGGGGCCCCGCTTTTCTTTCGAGACGAACCAAGGACCGAATTTCGAGCGAAGGTCTGTGGGGGGAGCGTAGGGCGCGTGCCCACAGTCCCGTGAACTTAGCAAGCCACTCCGGAGGGTCCCCATGACTTCGGACCGTCGATCAATCCCTTAAGCACGCCACCGCTCCCCGGCTAGCAATATATGGCACCTCCGACCCACTCGAAATGGGTGCGATCATACCAGCACTAAAGCACCGGATCCCATCAGAACTCCGAAGTTAAGCGTGCTTGGGCGAGAGTAGTACTAGGATGGGTGACCTCCTGGGAAGTCCTCGTGTTGCACCCCTTCCTTTTTCTTCTTCGACGTTATTGAAAATCAGCCTCTGCTCGTGGGTCCCACCATTCCCTTCACACATCGAGGCCACCCGATGTGAACCGGCCATGGCTCGTTCTCCGGGGAGGCCCCGCTTTTCTTTCGAGACGAACCAAGGACCGAATTTCGAGCGAAGGTCTGTGGGGGGAGCGTAGGGCGCGTGCCCACAGTCCCGTGAACTTAGCAAGCCACTCCGGAGGGTCCCCATGACTTCGGACCGTCGATCAATCCCTTAAGCACGCCACCGCTCCCCGGCTAGCAATATATGGCACCTCCTACCCACTCGAAACGGATGCGATCATACCAGCACTAAAGCACCGGATCCCATCAGAACTCCGAAGTTAAGCGTGCTTGGGCGAGAGTAGTACTAGGATGGGTGACCTCCTGGGAAGTCCTCGTGTTGCACCCCTTCCTTTTTCTTCTTCGACGTTATTAAAATCAGCCTCTGCTCGTGGGTCCCACCATTCCGTTCTCACATCGAGGCCACCCGATGCTAACCGGCCATGGCTCGTTCTCCCGGGGAGGCCCCGCTTTTCTTTCGAGACGAACCAAGGACCGAATTTCGAGCGAAGGTCTGTGGGGGGAGCGTAGGGCGCGTGCCCACAGTCCCGTGAACTTAGCAAGCCACTCCGGAGGGTCCCCATGACTTCGGACCGTCGATCAATCCCTTAAGCACGCCACCGCTCCCCGGCTAGCAATATATGGCACCTCCGACCCACTCGAAACGGGTGCGATCATACCAGCACTAAAGCACCGGATCCCATCAGAACTCCGAAGTTAAGCGTGCTTGGGCGAGAGTAGTACTAGGATGGGTGACCTCCTGGGAAGTCCTCGTGTTGCACCCCTTCCTTTTTGTTCTTCGACGTTATTGAAATCAGCCTCTGCTCGTGGGTCCCACCATTCCGTTCTCACATCGAGGCCACCCGATGTGAACCGGCCATGGCTCGTTCTCCCGGGGAGGCCCCGCTTTTCTTTCGAGACGAACCAAGGACCGAATTTCGAGCGAAGGTCTGTGGGGGGAGCGTAGGGCGCGTGCCCACAGTCCCGTGAACTTAGCAAGCCACTCCGGAGGGTCCCCATGACTTCGGACCGTCGATCAATCCCTTAAGCACGCCACCGCTCCCCGGCTAGCAATATATGGCACCTCCGACCCACTCGAAATGGGTGCGATCATACCAGCACTAAAGCACCGGATCCCATCAGAACTCCGAAGTTAAGCGTGCTTGGGCGAGAGTAGTACTAGGATGGGTGACCTCCTGGGAAGTCCTCGTGTTGCACCCCTTCCTTTTTCTTCTTCGACGTTATTGAAAACAGCCTCTGCTCGTGGGTCCCACCATTCCCTTCACACATCGAGGCCACCCGATGTGAACCGGCCATGGCTCGTTCTCCCGGGGAGGCCCCGCTTTTCTTTCGAGACGAACCAAGGACCGAATTTCGAGCGAATGTACGTGGGGGAGCGTAGGGCGCGTGCCCACAGTCCCGTGAACTTAGCAAGCCACTCCGGAGGGTCCCCATGACTTCGGACCGTCGATCAATCCCTTAAGCACGCCACCGCTCCCCGGCTAGCAATATATGGCACCTCCGACCCACTCGAAACGGATGCGATCATACCAGCACTAAAGCACCGGATCCCATCAGAACTCCGAAGTTAAGCGTGCTTGGGCGAGAGTAGTACTAGGATGGGTGACCTCCTGGGAAGTCCTCGTGTTGCACCCCTTCCTTTTTCTTCTTCGACGTTATTAAAATCAGCCTCTGCTCGTGGGTCCCACCATTCCGTTCTCACATCGAGGCCACCCGATGTGAACCGGCCATGGCTCGTTCTCCCGGGGAGGCCCCGCTTTTCTTTCGAGACGAACCAAGGACCGAATTTCGAGCGAAGGTCTGTGGGGGGAGCGTAGGGCGCGTGCCCACAGTCCCGTGAACTTAGCAAGCCACTCCGGAGGGTCCCCATGACTTCGGACCGTCGATCAATCCCTTAAGCACGCCACCGCTCCCCGGCTAGCAATATATGGCACCTCCGACCCACTCGAAATGGGTGCGATCATACCAGCACTAAAGCACCGGATCCCATCAGAACTCCGAAGTTAAGCGTGCTTGGGCGAGAGTAGTACTAGGATGGGTGACCTCCTGGGAAGTCCTCGTGTTGCACCCCTTCCTTTTTCTTCTTCGACGTTATTGAAAACAGCCTCTGCTCGTGGGTCCCACCATTCCCTTCACACATCGAGGCCACCCGATGTGAACCGGCCATGGCTCGTTCTCCCGGGGAGGCCCCGCTTTTCTTTCGAGACAGAACCAACGACCCGAATTTCGAGCGAATGTGCGTGGGGGAGCGTAGGGCGCGTGCCCGCGGTCCCGTGAACTTAGCAAGCCACTCCGGAGGGTCCCCATGACTTCGGACCGTCGATCAATCCCTTAAGCACGCCACCGCTCCCCGGCTAGCAATATATGGCACCTCCGACCCACTCGAAATGGATGCGATCATACCAGCACTAAAGCACCGGATCCCATCAGAACTCCGAAGTTAAGCGTGCTTGGGCGAGAGTAGTACTAGGATGGGTGACCTCCTGGGAAGTCCTCGTGTTGCACCCCTTCCTTTTTCTTCTTCGACGTTATTAAAATCAGCCTCTGCTCGTGGGTCCCACCATTCCGTTCTCACATCGAGGCCACCCGATGCTAACCGGCCATGGCTCGTTCTCCCGGGGAGGCCCCGCTTTTCTTTCGAGACGAACCAAGGACCGAATTTCGATCGAAGGTACGTGGGGGAGCGTAGGGCGCGTGCCCACGGTCCGTGAACTTAGCAAGCCACTCCGGAGGGTCCCCATGACTTCGGACCGTCGATCAATCCCTTAAGCACGCCACCGCTCCCCGGCTAGCAATATATGGCACCTCCGACCCACTCGAAATGGGTGCGATCATACCGGCACTAAAGCACGGATCCCATCGAACTCCGAAGTTAAGCGTGCTTGGGCGAGAGTAGTACTAGGATGGGTGACCTCCTGGGAAGTCCTCGTGTTGCACCCCTTCCTTTTTCTTCTTCGACGTTATTGAAAACAGCCTCTGCTCGTGGGTCCCACCATTCCCTTCACACATCGAGGCCACCCGATGTGAACCGGCCATGGCTCGTTCTCCCGGGGAGGCCCCGCTTTTCTTTCGAGACGAACCAAGGACCGAATTTCGAGCGAAGGTACGTGGGGGAGCGTAGGGCGCGTGCCCACGGTCCCGTGAACTTAGCAAGCCACTCGGAAGGTCCCCATGACTTCGGACCGTCGATCAATCCCTTAAGCACGCCACCGCTCCCCGGCTAGCAATATATGGCACCTCCGACCCACTCGAAATGGATGCGATCATACCGGCACTAAAGCAGGGATCCCATCGGAACTCCGAAGTTAAGCGTGCTTGGGCGAGAGTAGTACTAGGATGGTTGACCTCTGGGAAGTCCTCGTGTTGCACCCCTTCCTTTTTCTTCTTCGACGTTATTGAAAACGGCCTCTGCTCGTGGGTCCCACCATTCCCTTCACACATCGAGGCCACCCGTGTGAACCGGCCATGGCTCGTTCTCCCGGGGAGGCCCCGCTTTTCTTTCGAGGCGAACCAAGGACCGAATTTCGGCGAAGGTGCGTGGGGGAGCGTAGGGCGCGTGCCCACGGTCCCGTGAACTTAGCAAGCCACTCCGGAGGGTCCCCATGACTTCGGACCGTCGATCAATCCCCTAAGCCCGCCACCGCTCCCCGGCTAGCAATATATGGCACCTCCGACCCACTCGAAACGGTTGCGATCATACCGGCACTAAAGCACGGATCCCATCGGAACTCCGAAGTTAAGCGTGCTTGGGCGAGAGTAGTACTAGGATGGGTGACCTCTGGGAAGTCCTCGTGTTGCACCCCTTCCTTTTTCTTCTTCGACGTTATTAAAATCGGCCTCTGCTCGTGGGTCCCACCATTCCCTTCTCACATCGAGGCCACCCGTGTGAGCCGGCCATGGCTCGTTCTCCCAGGGGAGGCCCCGCTTTTCTTTCGAGACGAACCAAGGACCGAATTTCGGCGAAGGTACGTGGGGGGGCGTAGGGCGCGTGCCCCGGAGTCCCGTGAACTTAGCAAGCCACTCCGGAGGGTCCCCATGACTTCGGACCGTCGATCAATCCCTTAAGCACGCCACCGCTCCCCGGCTAGCAATATATGGCACCTCCGACCCACTCAAAACGGGTGTGATCATACCGGCACTAAAGCACGGGATCCCATCGGAACTCCGAAGTTAAGCGTGCTTGGGCGAGAGTAGTACTAGGATGGGTGACCTCCAGGGAAGTCCTCGTGTTGCACCCCCTTCCTTTTTCTTCTTCGACGTTATTAAAAACGGCCTCTGCTCGTGGGTCCCACCATTCCGTTCTCACATCGAGGCCACCCGATGTTAGCCGGCCATGGCTCGTTCCCCGGGGAGGCCCCGCTTTTCTTTCGAGACCAAACCAAGGACCGAATTTCGAGCGAAGGTACGTGGGGGAGCGTAGGGCGCGTGCCCACGGTCCCGTGAACTTAGCAAGCCACTCCGGAGGGTCCCCGTGACTTCGGACCGTCGATCAATCCCTTAAGCACGCCACCGCTCCCCGGCTAGCAATATATGGCACCTCCGACCCACTCGAAACGGATGCGATCATACCGGCACTAAAGCACGGATCCCATCGGAACTCCCGAAGTTAAGCGTGCTTGGGCGGAGTAGTACTAGGATGGGTGACCTCTGGGAAGTCCTCGTGTTGCACCCCTTCCTTTTTCTTCTTCGACGTTATTGAAAATCGGCCTCTGCTCGTGGGTCCCACCATTCCGTTCTCACATCGAGGCCACCCGTGTTAACCGGCCATGGCTCGTTCTCCCAGGGAGGCCCCGCTTTTCTTTCGAGACGAACCAAGGACCGAATTTCGAGCGAAGGTACGTGGGGGAGCGTAGGGCGCGTGCCCACGGTCCGTGAACTTAGCAAGCCACTCCGGGAGGGTCCCCATGACTTCGGACCGTCGATCAATCCCTTAAGCACGCCACCGCTCCCCGGCTAGCAATATATGGCACCTCCGACCCACTCGAAATGGGTGCGATCATACCGGCACTAAAGCACCGGATCCCATCGAACTCCGAAGTTAAGCGTGCTTGGGCGAGAGTAGTACTAGGATGGGTGACCTCTGGGAAGTCCTCGTGTTGCACCCCTTCCTTTTTCTTCTTCGACGTTATTGAAATCGGCCTCCGCTCGTGGGTCCCACCATTCCCTTCACACATCGAGGCCACCCGATGTGAGCCGGCCATGGCTCGTTCTCCCGGGGAGGCCCCGCTTTTCTTTCGAGACGAACCAAGGACCGAATTTCGAGCGAAGGTACGTGGGGGAGCGTAGGGCGCGTGCCCACGGTCCGTGAACTTAGCAAGCCACTCCGGAGGGTCCCCATGACTTCGGACCGTCGATCAATCCCTTAAGCACGCCACCGCTCCCCGGCTAGCAATATATGGCACCTCCGACCCACTCGAAATGGGTGCGATCATACCGGCACTAAAGCACCGGATCCCATCGGAACTCCCGAAGTTAAGCGTGCTTGGGCGAGAGTAGTACTAGGATGGGTGACCTCTGGGAAGTCCTCGTGTTGCACCCCTTCCTTTTTCTTCTTCGACGTTATTGAAAACGGCCTGCGCTCGTGGGTCCCACCATTCCCTTCACACATCGAGGCCACCGTGTGAGCCAGGCCATGGCTCGTTCTCCCGGGGAGGCCCGCTTTTCTTTCGAGACGAACCAAGGACCGAATTTCGAGCGAAGGTACGTGGGGGAGCGTAGGGCGCGTGCCCACGGTCCGTGAACTTAGCAAGCCACTCCGGAGGGTCCCCATGACTTCGGACCGTCGATCAATCCCTTAAGCACGCCACCGCTCCCCGGCTAGCAATATATGGCACCTCCGACCCACTCGAAATGGTTGCGATCATACCCGGCACTAAAGCACGGGATCCCATCGGAACTCCGAAGTTAAGCGTGCTTGGGCGAGAGTAGTACTAGGATGGGTGACCTCTGGGAAGTCCTCGTGTTGCACCCCTTCCTTTTTCTTCTTCGACGTTATTAAAATCGGCCTCTGCTCGTGGGTCCCACCATTCCCTTCTCACATCGAGGCCACCCGATGTAAGCCGGCCATGGCTCGTTCTCCCGGGGAGGCCCCGCTTTTCTTTCGAGACGAACCAAGGACCGAATTTCGAGCGAAGGTACGTGGGGGAGCGTAGGGCGCGTGCCCACGGTCCGTGAACTTAGCAAGCCACTCCGGAGGGTCCCCATGACTTCGGACCGTCGATCAATCCCTTAAGCACGCCACCGCTCCCCGGCTAGCAATATATGGCACCTCCGACCCACTCGAAATGGGTGCGATCATACCGGCACTAAAGCACGGGATCCCATTCGAACTCCGAAGTTAAGCGTGCTTGGGCGAGAGTAGTACTAGGATGGGTGACCTCTCGGGAAGTCCTCGTGTTGCACCCCTTCCTTTTTCTTCTTCGACGTTATTGAAAATCGGCCTCTGCTCGTGGGTCCCACCATTCCGTTCTCACATCGAGGCCACCCGTGTGAGCCGGCCATGGCTCGTTCTCCCGGGAGGCCCCGCTTTTCTTTCGAGACGAACCAAGGACCCGAATTTCGGCGAAGGTACGGTGGGGGAGCGTAGGGCGCGTGCCCACGGTCCGTGAACTTAGCAAGCCACTCCGGAGGGTCCCCATGACTTCGGACCGTCGATCAATCCCTTAAGCACGCCACCGCTCCCGGCTAGCAATATATGGCACCTCCAGGCCCACTCGAAATGGGTGCGATCATACCGGCACTAAAGCACGGGATCCCATCGAACTCCGAAGTTAAGCGTGCTTGGGCGAGAGTAGTACTAGGATGGGTGACCTCTGGGAAGTCCTCGTGTTGCACCCCTTCCTTTTTGTTCTTCGACGTTATTGAAATCGGCCTCTGCTCGTGGGTCCCACCATTCCGTTCTCACATCGAGGCCACCCGATGTTAGCCGGCCATGGCTCGTTCTCCCGGGGAGGCCCCGCTTTTCTTTCGAGACGAACCAAGGACCGAATTTCGAGCGAAGGTACGTGGGGGGAGCGTAGGGCGCGTGCCCACGATCCCGTGAACTTAGCAAGCCACTCGGAGGGTCCCCATGACTTCGGACCGTCGATCAATCCCTTAAGCACGCCACCGCTCCCCGGCTAGCAATATATGGCACCTCCCGACCCACTCGAAATGGGTGCGATCATACCGGCACTAAAGCAGGGATCCCATCGGAACTCCGAAGTTAAGCGTGCTTGGGCGAGAGTAGTACTAGGATGGGTGACCTCTGGGAAGTCCTCGTGTTGCACCCCTTCCTTTTTCTTCTTCGACGTTATTGAAAACGGCCTCTGCTCGTGGGTCCCACCATTCCCTTCACACATCGAGGCCACCCGTGTGAGCCGGCCATGGCTCGTTCTCCCGGGGAGGCCCCGCTTTTCTTTCGAGGCAGACCAAGGACCGAATTTCGGCGAAGGTACGTGGGGGAGCGTAGGGCGCGTGCCCCGGTCCGTGAACTTAGCAAGCCACTCCGGAGGGTCCCCATGACTTCGGACCGTCGATCAATCCCTTAAGCACGCCACCGCTCCCCGGCTAGCAATATATGGCACCTCCCGACCCACTCGAAATGGGTGCGATCATACCGGCACTAAAGCACCGGATCCCATCGGAACTCCGAAGTTAAGCGTGCTTGGGCGAGAGTAGTACTAGGATGGGTGACCTCTGGGAAGTCCTCGTGTTGCACCCCTTCCTTTTTCTTCTTCGACGTTATTGAAAGCGGCCTCTGCTCGTGGGTCCCACCATTCCCTTCACACATCGAGGCCACCCGTGTGAGCCGGCCATGGCTCGTTCTCCCGGGAGGCCCCGCTTTTCTTTCGAGGCGAACCAAGGACCGAATTTCGAGCGAAGGTACGTGGGGGAGCGTAGGGCGCGTGCCCACGGTCCGTGAACTTAGCAAGCCACTCCGGAGGGTCCCCATGACTTCGGACCGTCGATCAATCCCTTAAGCACGCCACCGCTCCCCGGCTAGCAATATATGGCACCTCCGACCCACTCGAAATGGTTGCGATCATACCGGCACTAAAGCACCGGATCCCATCGGAACTCCGAAGTTAAGCGTGCTTGGGCGAGAGTAGTACTAGGATGGGTGACCTCCCAGGAAGTCCTCGTGTTGCACCCCTTCCTTTTTCTTCTTCGACGTTATTGAAAACGGCCTCTGCTCGTGGGTCCCACCATTCCCTTCTCACATCGAGGCCACCCGTGTGAGCCAGGCCATGGCTCGTTCTCCCGGGGAGGCCCCGCTTTTCTTTCGAGGCCGAACCAAGGACCGAATTTCGAGCGAAGGTACGTGGGGGAGCGTAGGGCGCGTGCCCACGATCCCGTGAACTTAGCAAGCCACTCCGGAGGGTCCCCATGACTTCGGACCGTCGATCAATCCCTTAAGCACGCCACCGCTCCCCGGCTAGCAATATATGGCACCTCCGACCCACTCGAAATGGGTGCGATCATACCCGGCACTAAAGCACCGGATCCCATTAGAACTCCGAAGTTAAGCGTGCTTGGGCGAGAGTAGTACTAGGATGGGTGACCTCTGGGAAGTCCTCGTGTTGCACCCCTTCCTTTTTCTTCTTCGACGTTATTAAAATCGGCCTCTGCTCGTGGGTCCCACCATTCCGTTCTCACATCGAGGCCACCCGTGTGAGCCGGCCATGGCTCGTTCTCCCGGGGAGGCCCCGCTTTTCTTTCGAGACGAACCAAGGACCGAATTTCGGCGAAGGTACGTGGGGGGAGCGTAGGGCGCGTGCCCACGATCCCGTGAACTTAGCAAGCCACTCCGGGAGGGTCCCCATGACTTCGGACCGTCGATCAATCCCTTAAGCACGCCACCGCTCCCGGCTAGCAATATATGGCACCTCCGACCCACTCGAAACGGGTGCGATCATACCGGCACTAAAGCAGGGATCCCGTCGGAACTCCGAAGTTAAGCGTGCTTGGGCGAGAGTAGTACTAGGATGGGTGACCTCTGGGAAGTCCTCGTGTTGCACCCCTTCCTTTTTCTTCTTCGACGTTATTGAAATCGGCCTCTGCTCGTGGGTCCCACCATTCCCTTCTCACATCGAGGCCACCGTGTTAGCCGGCCATGGCTCGTTCTCCCGGGGAGGCCCCGCTTTTCTTTCGAGGCGAACCAAGGACCGAATTTCGGCGAAGGTACGTGGGGGGAGCGTAGGGCGCGTGCCCACGATCCCGTGAACTTAGCAAGCCACTCCCGGAGGGTCCCCATGACTTCGGACCGTCGATCAATCCCTTAAGCACGCCACCGCTCCCCGGCTAGCAATATATGGCACCTCCGACCCACTCGAAATGGGTGCGATCATACCGGCACTAAAGCAGGGATCCCATCGGAACTCCGAAGTTAAGCGTGCTTGGGCGAGAGTAGTACTAGGATGGGTGACCTCCCGGGAAGTCCTCGTGTTGCACCCCTTCCTTTTTCTTCTTCGACGTTATTGAAAACGGCCTCTGCTCGTGGGTCCCACCATTCCCTTCACACATCGAGGCCACCCGTGTGAGCCAGGCCATGGCTCGTTCTCCAGGGAGGCCCCGCTTTTCTTTCGAGACGAACCAAGGACCGAATTTCGAGCGAAGGTGCGTGGGGGGCGTAGGGCGCGTGCCCACGGTCCGTGAACTTAGCAAGCCACTCGGAGGGTCCCCATGACTTCGGACCGTCGATCAATCCCTTAAGCACGCCACCGCTCCCCGGCTAGCAATATATGGCACCTCCGACCCACTCGAAATGGGTGCGATCATACCAGCACTAAAGCACGGATCCCATCGAACTCCGAAGTTAAGCGTGCTTGGGCGAGAGTAGTACTAGGATGGGTGACCTCTGAGGAAGTCCTCGTGTTGCACCCCTTCCTTTTTCTTCTTCGACGTTATTAAAATCGGCCTGCTGCTCGTGGGTCCCACCATTCCCTTCTCACATCGAGGCCACCCGGTGTGAGCAGGCCATGGCTCGTTCTCCCGGGGAGGCCCCGCTTTTCTTTCGAGACGAACCAAGGACCGAATTTCGGCGAAGGTACGTGGGGGAGCGTAGGGCGCGTGCCCACGATCCGTGAACTTAGCAAGCCACTCCGGAGGGTCCCCATGACTTCGGACCGTCGATCGATCCCTTAAGCACGCCACCGCTCCCCGGCTAGCAATATATGGCACCTCCGACCCACTCGAAATGGGTGCGATCATACCGGCACTAAAGCACCGGATCCCATCGGAACTCCGAAGTTAAGCGTGCTTGGGCGAGAGTAGTACTAGGATGGGTGACCTCTGGGAAGTCCTCGTGTTGCACCCCTTCCTTTTTCTTCTTCGACGTTATTGAAATCGGCCTCTGCTCGTGGGTCCCACCATTCCCTTCTCACATCGAGGCCACCCGTGTAAGCCGGCCATGGCTCGTTCTCCCGGGGAGGCCCCGCTTTTCTTTCGAGGCGAACCAAGGACCGAATTTCGAGCGAAGGTACGTGGGGGAGCGTAGGGCGCGTGCCCACGGTCCCGTGAACTTAGCAAGCCACTCCGGAGGGTCCCCATGACTTCGGACCGTCGATCGATCCCTTAAGCACGCCACCGCTCCCCGGCTAGCAATATATGGCACCTCCGACCCACTCGAAACGGGTGCGATCATACCGGCACTAAAGCACCGGATCCCATCGGAACTCCGAAGTTAAGCGTGCTTGGGCGAGAGTAGTACTAGGATGGGTGACCTCTGGGAAGTCCTCGTGTTGCACCCCTTCCTTTTTCTTCTTCGACGTTATTGAAAATCGGCCTCCGCTCGTGGGTCCCACCATTCCCTTCTCACATCGAGGCCACCCGTGTAAGCAGGCCATGGCTCGTTCTCCCGGGGAGGCCCCGCTTTTCTTTCGAGGCGAACCAAGGACCGAATTTCGAGCGAAGGTACGTGGGGGGCGTAGGGCGCGTGCCCACGGTCCCGTGAACTTAGCAAGCCACTCGGGAGGGTCCCCATGACTTCGGACCGTCGATCAATCCCTTAAGCACGCCACCGCTCCCGGCTGGCAATATATGGCACCTCCGACCCACTCGAAATGGGTGCGATCATACCGGCACTAAAGCACCGGATCCCATCGAACTCCGAAGTTAAGCGTGCTTGGGCGAGAGTAGTACTAGGATGGGTGACCTCTGGGAAGTCCTCGTGTTGCACCCCTTCCTTTTTCTTCTTCGACGTTATTGAAATCGGCCTCTGCTCGTGGGTCCCACCATTCCCTTCTCACATCGAGGCCACCCGGTGTGAGCCGGCCATGGCTCGTTCTCCCGGGGAGGCCCCGCTTTTCTTTCGAGACGAACCAAGGACCGAATTTCGAGCGAAGGTGCGTGGGGGAGCGTAGGGCGCGTGCCCGCGGTCCGTGAACTTAGCAAGCCACTCGGGAGGGTCCCCATGACTTCGGACCGTCGATCAATCCCTTAAGCACGCCACCGCTCCCCGGCTAGCAATATATGGCACCTCCGACCCACTCGAAATGGGTGCGATCATACCGGCACTAAAGCACGGATCCCATCGGAACTCCGAAGTTAAGCGTGCTTGGGCGAGAGTAGTACTAGGATGGGTGACCTCTGGGAAGTCCTCGTGTTGCACCCCTTCCTTTTTCTTCTTCGACGTTATTGAAAACTTGACCTCTGCTCGTGGGTCCCACCATTCCCTTCACACATCGAGGCCACCCGTGTGAGCCGGCCATGGCTCGTTCCCGGGGAGGCCCGCTTTTCTTTCGAGACGAACCAAGGACCGAATTTCGGCGAAGGTACGTGGGGGAGCGTAGGGCGCGTGCCCACGGTCCCGTGAACTTAGCAAGCCACTCGGAGGGTCCCCATGACTTCGGACCGTCGATCAATCCCTTAAGCACGCCACCGCTCCCGGCTAGCAATATATGGCACCTCCGACCCACTCGAAATGGGTGCGATCATACCGGCACTAAAGCACGGATCCCATCGGAACTCCGAAGTTAAGCGTGCTTGGGCGAGAGTAGTACTAGGATGGGTGACCTCTGGGAAGTCCTCGTGTTGCACCCCTTCCTTTTTCTTCTTCGACGTTATTAAAATCGACCTGCGCTCGTGGGTCCCACCATTCCCTTCACACATCGAGGCCACCCGTGTGAGCCGGCCATGGCTCGTTCTCCCGGGGAGGCCCCGCTTTTCTTTCGAGGCAAACCAAGGACCGAATTTCGAGCGAAGGTACGTGGGGGAGCGTAGGGCGCGTGCCCACGGTCCGTGAACTTAGCAAGCCACTCCGGAGGGTCCCCGTGACTTCGGACCGTCGATCAATCCCTTAAGCACGCCACCGCTCCCCGGCTAGCAATATATGGCACCTCCGACCCACTCGAAATGGGTGCGATCATACCGGCACTAAAGCACGGATCCCATCGGAACTCCGAAGTTAAGCGTGCTTGGGCGAGAGTAGTACTAGGATGGGTGACCTCTGGGAAGTCCTCGTGTTGCACCCCTTCCTTTTTCTTCTTCGACGTTATTAAAAACGGCCTCTGCTCGTGGGTCCCACCATTCCCTTCACACATCGAGGCCACCCGATGTGAGCCGGCCATGGCTCGTTCTCCCGGGGAGGCCCCGCTTTTCTTTCGAGGCAAACCAAGGACCGAATTTCGAGCGAAGGTACGTGGGGGAGCGTAGGGCGCGTGCCCCGGTCCCGTGAACTTAGCAAGCCACTCGGAGGGTCCCCATGACTTCGGACCGTCGATCAATCCCTTAAGCACGCCACCGCTCCCCGGCTAGCAATATATGGCACCTCCCGACCCACTCGAAATGGGTGCGATCATACCGGCACTAAAGCACGGATCCCATCGGAACTCCGAAGTTAAGCGTGCTTGGGCGAGAGTAGTACTAGGATGGGTGACCTCTGGGAAGTCCTCGTGTTGCACCCCTTCCTTTTTGTTCTTCGACGTTATTGAAATCGGCCTCTGCTCGTGGGTCCCACCATTCCCTTCACACATCGAGGCCACCCGATGTGAGCCGGCCATGGCTCGTTCCTCGGGGAGCCCCGCTTTTCTTTCGAGACGAACCAAGGACCGAATTTCGAGCGAAGGTACGTGGGGGAGCGTAGGGCGCGTGCCCACGGTCCCGTGAACTTAGCAAGCCACTCCAGGAGGGTCCCCATGACTTCGGACCGTCGATCGATCCCTTAAGCACGCCACCGCTCCCCGGCTAGCAATATATGGCACCTCCGACCCACTCGAAATGGGTGCGATCATACCCGGCACTAAAGCACGGATCCCATCGAACTCCGAAGTTAAGCGTGCTTGGGCGAGAGTAGTACTAGGATGGGTGACCTCCTGGGAAGTCCTCGTGTTGCACCCCTTCCTTTTTCTTCTTCGACGTTATTAAAATCGGCCTCTGCTCGTGGGTCCCACCATTCCCTTCTCACATCGAGGCCACCCGTGTGAGCCGGCCATGGCTCGTTCTCCCGGGGAGGCCCGCTTTTCTTTCGAGACGAACCAAGGACCGAATTTCGAGCGAAGGTACGTGGGGGAGCGTAGGGCGCGTGCCCACGGTCCCGTGAACTTAGCAAGCCACTCCGGAGGGTCCCCATGACTTCGGACCGTCGATCGATCCCTTAAGCACGCCACCGCTCCCCGGCTAGCAATATATGGCACCTCCGACCCACTCGAAATGGATGCGATCATACCAGCACTAAAGCACCGGATCCCATCAGAACTCCGAAGTTAAGCGTGCTTGGGCGAGAGTAGTACTAGGATGGGTGACCTCCTGGGAAGTCCTCGTGTTGCACCCCTTCCTTTTTCTTCTTGGACGTTATTGAAAATCGGCCTCTGCTCGTGGGTCCCACCATTCCCTTCTCACATCGAGGCCCCCCGATGTGAGCCGGCCATGGCTCGTTCTCCCGGGGAGGCCCCGCTTTTCTTTCGAGACGAACCAAGGACCGAATTTCGAGCGAAGGTACGTGGGGGAGCGTAGGGCGCGTGCCCACGGTCCCGTGAACTTAGCAAGCCACTCGGAGGGTCCCCATGACTTCGGACCGTCGATCAATCCCTTAAGCACGCCACCGCTCCCCGGCTAGCAATATATGGCACCTCCGACCCACTCGAAATGGGTGCGATCATACCCGGCACTAAAGCACGGATCCCATCGGAACTCCGAAGTTAAGCGTGCTTGGGCGAGAGTAGTACTAGGATGGGTGACCTCTGGGAAGTCCTCGTGTTGCACCCCTTCCTTTTTCTTCTTCGACGTTATTAAAATCGGCCTGCTGCTCGTGGGTCCCACCATTCCCTTCTCACATCGAGGCCACCCGTGTGAGCCGGCCATGGCTCGTTCTCCGGGGAGGCCCCGCTTTTCTTTCGAGACGAACCAAGGACCGAATTTCGGCGAAGGTACGTGGGGGAGCGTAGGGCGCGTGCCCACGGTCCCGTGAACTTAGCAAGCCACTCCGGAGGGTCCCCATGACTTCGGACCGTCGATCAATCCCTTAAGCACGCCACCGCTCCCCGGCTAGCAATATATGGCACCTCCGACCCACTCGAAATGGGTGCGATCATACCGGCACTAAAGCACGGATCCCATCGGAACTCCGAAGTTAAGCGTGCTTGGGCGAGAGTAGTACTAGGATGGGTGACCTCCGGGAAGTCCTCGTGTTGCACCCCTTCCTTTTTCTTCTTCGACGTTATTGAAAACGGCCTCCGCTCGTGGGTCCCACCATTCCCTTCACACATCGAGGCCACCCGTGTGAGCCGGCCATGGCTCGTTCTCCCGGGGAGCCCCGCTTTTCTTTCGAGACGAACCAAGGACCGAATTTCGGCGAAGGTACGTGGGGGGGGAGCGTAGGGCGCGTGCCCACGGTCCCGTGAACTTAGCAAGCCACTCGGAGGGTCCCCATGACTTCGGACCGTCGATCAATCCCTTAAGCACGCCACCGCTCCCCGGCTAGCAATATATGGCACCTCCGACCCACTCGAAATGGGTGCGATCATACCGGCACTAAAGCACGGATCCCATCGGAACTCCGAAGTTAAGCGTGCTTGGGCGAGAGTAGTACTAGGATGGGTGACCTCTGGGAAGTCCTCGTGTTGCACCCCTTCCTTTTTCTTCTTCGACGTTATTGAAATCGGCCTCTGCTCGTGGGTCCCACCATTCCCTTCTCACATCGAGGCCACCCGTGTGAGCCGGCCATGGCTCGTTCTCCCGGGGAGGCCCCGCTTTTCTTTCGAGGCGAACCAAGGACCGAATTTCGAGCGAAGGTACGTGGGGGGGCGTAGGGCGCGTGCCCACGGTCCCGTGAACTTAGCAAGCCACTCCGGGAGGGTCCCCATGACTTCGGACCGTCGATCGATCCCTTAAGCACGCCACCGCTCCCCGGCTAGCAATATATGGCACCTCCGGCCCACTCGAAATGGGTGCGATCATACCGGCACTAAAGCACGGATCCCATCGGAACTCCGAAGTTAAGCGTGCTTGGGCGAGAGTAGTACTAGGATGGGTGACCTCCTGGGAAGTCCTCGTGTTGCACCCCTTCCTTTTTCTTCTTCGACGTTATTGAAAATCAGCCTCTGCTCGTGGGTCCCACCATTCCCTTCACACATCGAGGCCACCCGTGTGAACCGGCCATGGCTCGTTCTCCCGGGGAGGCCCCGCTTTTCTTTCGAGGCAGAACCAAGGACCGAATTTCGAGCGAAGGTACGTGGGGGAGCGTAGGGCGCGTGCCCACGGTCCCGTGAACTTAGCAAGCCACTCGGAGGGTCCCCATGACTTCGGACCGTCGATCAATCCCTTAAGCACGCCACCGCTCCCCGGCTAGCAATATATGGCACCTCCGACCCACTCGAAATGGGTGCGATCATACCGGCACTAAAGCCCGGATCCCATCGGAACTCCCGAAGTTAAGCGTGCTTGGGCGAGAGTAGTACTAGGATGGGTGACCTCCTGGGAAGTCCTCGTGTTGCACCCCTTCCTTTTTCTTCTTCGACGTTATTAAAATCGGCCTCTGCTCGTGGGTCCCACCATTCCCTTCACACATCGAGGCCACCCGTGTGAGCCAGGCCATGGCTCGTTCTCCCGGGGAGGCCCCCTTTTCTTTCGAGGCGAACCAAGGACCGAATTTCGGCGAAGGTACGTGGGGGAGCGTAGGGCGCGTGCCCACGGTCCCGTGAACTTAGCAAGCCACTCGGAGGGTCCCCATGACTTCGGACCGTCGATCAATCCCTTAAGCACGCCACCGCTCCCCGGCTAGCAATATATGGCACCTCCGACCCACTCGAAACGGGTGCGATCATACCGGCACTAAAGCACCGGATCCCATCGAACTCCGAAGTTAAGCGTGCTTGGGCGAGAGTAGTACTAGGATGGGTGACCTCCTGGGAAGTCCTCGTGTTGCACCCCTTCCTTTTTCTTCTTCGACGTTATTAAAATCGGCCTCTGCTCGTGGGTCCCACCATTCCCGTTCTCACATCGAGGCCACCCGATGTAGCCGGCCATGGCTCGTTCTCCCGGGGAGGCCCCGCTTTTCTTTCGAGGCGAACCAAGGACCGAATTTCGGCGAAGGTACGTGGGGGAGCGTAGGGCGCGTGCCCTCGGTCCGTGAACTTAGCAAGCCACTCCGGAGGGTCCCCATGACTTCGGACCGTCGATCGATCCCTTAAGCACGCCACCGCTCCCCGGCTAGCAATATATGGCACCTCCGACCCACTCGAAATGGGTGCGATCATACCGGCACTAAAGCACGGATCCCATCGGAACTCCGAAGTTAAGCGTGCTTGGGCGAGAGTAGTACTAGGATGGGTGACCTCCGGGAAGTCCTCGTGTTGCACCCCTTCCTTTTTCTTCTTCGACGTTATTGAAAATCGGCCTCTGCTCGTGGGTCCCACCATTCCCTTCACACATCGAGGCCACCCGTGTGAGCCGGCCATGGCTCGTTCTCCGGGGAGCCCCGCTTTTCTTTCGAGACGAACCAAGGACCGAATTTCGAGCGAAGGTACGTGGGGGAGCGTAGGGCGCGTGCCCACGGTCCCGTGAACTTAGCAAGCCACTCGGAGGGTCCCCATGACTTCGGACCGTCGATCGATCCCTTAAGCACGCCACCGCTCCCCGGCTAGCAATATATGGCACCTCCAGGCCCACTCGAAATGGGTGCGATCATACCGGCACTAAAGCACGGATCCCATCGGAACTCCGAAGTTAAGCGTGCTTGGGCGAGAGTAGTACTAGGATGGGTGACCTCTGGGAAGTCCTCGTGTTGCACCCCTTCCTTTTTCTTCTTCGACGTTATTGAAAACGGCCTCCGCTCGTGGGTCCCACCATTCCCTTCACACATCGAGGCCACCCGATGTGAGCCGGCCATGGCTCGTTCTCCCGGGGAGGCCCCGCTTTTTCTTTCGAGACAAACCAAGGACCGAATTTCGGCGAAGGTACGTGGGGGGAGCGTAGGGCGCGTGCCCACGGTCCGTGAACTTAGCAAGCCACTCCGGAGGGTCCCCATGACTTCGGACCGTCGATCAATCCCTTAAGCACGCCACCGCTCCCGGCTAGCAATATATGGCACCTCCGACCCACTCGAAATGGGTGCGATCATACCGGCACTAAAGCACCGGATCCCATCGAACTCCGAAGTTAAGCGTGCTTGGGCGAGAGTAGTACTAGGATGGGTGACCTCCGGGAAGTCCTCGTGTTGCACCCCTTCCTTTTTCTTCTTCGACGTTATTGAAAACGGCCTCTGCTCGTGGGTCCCACCATTCCCTTCACACATCGAGGCCACCCGTGTGAGCCGGCCATGGCTCGTTCTCCCGGGGAGCCCCGCTTTTCTTTCGAGACGAACCAAGGACCGAATTTCGGCGAAGGTACGTGGGGGGCGTAGGGCGCGTGCCCACGGTCCCGTGAACTTAGCAAGCCACTCCGGAGGGTCCCCATGACTTCGGACCGTCGATCGATCCCTTAAGCACGCCACCGCTCCCCGGCTAGCAATATATGGCACCTCCGACCCACTCGAAATGGGTGCGATCATACCGGCACTAAAGCACGGATCCCATCGGAACTCCGAAGTTAAGCGTGCTTGGGCGAGAGTAGTACTAGGATGGGTGACCTCTGGGAAGTCCTCGTGTTGCACCCCTTCCTTTTTCTTCTTCGACGTTATTGAAAACGGCCTCTGCTCGTGGGTCCCACCATTCCCTTCACACATCGAGGCCACCCGATGTGAGCCGGCCATGGCTCGTTCTCCCGGGGAGCCCCGCTTTTCTTTCGAGGCGAACCAAGGACCGAATTTCGAGCGAAGGTGCGTGGGGGAGCGTAGGGCGCGTGCCCACGGTCCCGTGAACTTAGCAAGCCACTCCGGAGGGTCCCCATGACTTCGGACCGTCGATCAATCCCTTAAGCACGCCACCGCTCCCGGCTAGCAATATATGGCACCTCCGACCCACTCGAAACGGATGCGATCATACCGGCACTAAAGCACGGATCCCATCGGAACTCCGAAGTTAAGCGTGCTTGGGCGAGAGTAGTACTAGGATGGGTGACCTCTGGGAAGTCCTCGTGTTGCACCCCTTCCTTTTTCTTCTTCGACGTTATTGAAAACGGCCTCTGCTCGTGGGTCCCACCATTCCCTTCTCACATCGAGGCCACCCGTGTGAACCGGCCATGGCTCGTTCTCCGGGGAGGCCCCGCTTTTCTTTCGAGACGAACCAAGGACCGAATTTCGAGCGAAGGTACGTGGGGGAGCGTAGGGCGCGTGCCCACGGTCCCGTGAACTTAGCAAGCCACTCGGAGGGTCCCCATGACTTCGGACCGTCGATCAATCCCTTAAGCACGCCACCGCTCCCCGGCTAGCAATATATGGCACCTCCGACCCACTCGAAATGGGTGCGATCATACCGGCACTAAAGCACCGGATCCCATCGGAACTCCGAAGTTAAGCGTGCTTGGGCGAGAGTAGTACTAGGATGGGTGACCTCTGGGAAGTCCTCGTGTTGCACCCCTTCCTTTTTCTTCTTCGACGTTATTGAAATCGGCCTCTGCTCGTGGGTCCCACCATTCCCTTCACACATCGAGGCCACCCGATGTGAGCCGGCCATGGCTCGTTCTCCCGGGGAGGCCCCGCTTTTCTTTCGAGACGAACCAAGGACCGAATTTCGGCGAAGGTACGTGGGGGAGCGTAGGGCGCGTGCCCACGGTCCGTGAACTTAGCAAGCCACTCGGAGGGTCCCCATGACTTCGGACCGTCGATCAATCCCTTAAGCACGCCACCGCTCCCCGGCTAGCAATATATGGCACCTCCGACCCACTCGAAATGGGTGCGATCATACCGGCACTAAAGCAAGGATCCCATCGGAACTCCGAAGTTAAGCGTGCTTGGGCGAGAGTAGTACTAGGATGGGTGACCTCTCGGGAAGTCCTCGTGTTGCACCCCTTCCTTTTTCTTCTTCGACGTTATTGAAATCGGCCTCTGCTCGTGGGTCCCACCATTCCCTTCTCACATCGAGGCCACCCGTGTTAGCCGGCCATGGCTCGTTCTCCCGGGAGGCCCCGCTTTTCTTTCGAGCCCGAACCAAGGACCGAATTTCGGCGAAGGTACGTGGGGGAGCGTAGGGCGCGTGCCCACGGTCCGTGAACTTAGCAAGCCACTCCGGGAGGGTCCCCATGACTTCGGACCGTCGATCAATCCCTTAAGCACGCCACCGCTCCCGGCTAGCAATATATGGCACCTCCGACCCACTCGAAATGGGTGCGATCATACCGGCACTAAAGCACGGATCCCATCGGAACTCCGAAGTTAAGCGTGCTTGGGCGAGAGTAGTACTAGGATGGGTGACCTCTGGGAAGTCCTCGTGTTGCACCCCTTCCTTTTTCTTCTTCGACGTTATTGAAAACGGCCTCTGCTCGTGGGTCCCACCATTCCCTTCTCACATCGAGGCCACCCGTGTGAGCCGGCCATGGCTCGTTCTCCCAGGGGAGGCCCCGCTTTTCTTTCGAGGCAGAACCAAGGACCGAATTTCGGCGAAGGTACGTGGGGGAGCGTAGGGCGCGTGCCCACGGTCCCGTGAACTTAGCAAGCCACTCGGGAGGGTCCCCATGACTTCGGACCGTCGATCGATCCCTTAAGCACGCCACCGCTCCCCGGCTAGCAATATATGGCACCTCCGGCCCACTCGAAATGGGTGCGATCATACCGGCACTAAAGCACGGGATCCCATCGGAACTCCGAAGTTAAGCGTGCTTGGGCGAGAGTAGTACTAGGATGGGTGACCTCTGGGAAGTCCTCGTGTTGCACCCCTTCCTTTTTCTTCTTCGACGTTATTGAAAACGGCCTCTGCTCGTGGGTCCCACCATTCCCTTCACACATCGAGGCCACCCGTGTGAGCCGGCCATGGCTCGTTCTCCCAGGGGAGGCCCCGCTTTTCTTTCGAGGCGAACCAAGGACCGAATTTCGGCGAAGGTACGTGGGGGAGCGTAGGGCGCGTGCCCACGGTCCGTGAACTTAGCAAGCCACTCCGGAGGGTCCCCATGACTTCGGACCGTCGATCAATCCCTTAAGCACGCCACCGCTCCCCGGCTAGCAATATATGGCACCTCCGGCCCACTCGAAATGGGTGCGATCATACCCGGCACTAAAGCACGGATCCCATCGGAACTCCGAAGTTAAGCGTGCTTGGGCGAGAGTAGTACTAGGATGGGTGACCTCCTGGGAAGTCCTCGTGTTGCACCCCTTCCTTTTTCTTCTTCGACGTTATTAAAATCGGCCTCTGCTCGTGGGTCCCACCATTCCCTTCTCACATCGAGGCCACCCGTGTAAGCCGGCCATGGCTCGTTCTCCCGGGGAGGCCCCGCTTTTCTTTTCGAGACGAACCAAGGACCGAATTTCGGCGAAGGTACGTGGGGGGAGCGTAGGGCGCGTGCCCACGGTCCCGTGAACTTAGCAAGCCACTCCGGAGGGTCCCCATGACTTCGGACCGTCGATCAATCCCTTAAGCACGCCACCGCTCCCGGCTAGCAATATATGGCACCTCCGACCCACTCGAAATGGGTGCGATCATACCGGCACTAAAGCACCGGATCCCATCGAACTCCCGAAGTTAAGCGTGCTTGGGCGAGAGTAGTACTAGGATGGGTGACCTCTGGGAAGTCCTCGTGTTGCACCCCTTCCTTTTTCTTCTTCGACGTTATTGAAAACGGCCTCTGCTCGTGGGTCCCACCATTCCCTTCTCACATCGAGGCCACCCGTGTGAACCGGCCATGGCTCGTTCTCCCGGGGAGCCCCGCTTTTCTTTCGAGGCGAACCAAGGACCGAATTTCGGCGAAGGTACGTGGGGGAGCGTAGGGCGCGTGCCCGAGTCCCGTGAACTTAGCAAGCCACTCCGGAGGGTCCCCATGACTTCGGACCGTCGATCAATCCCTTAAGCACGCCACCGCTCCCGGCTAGCAATATATGGCACCTCCGACCCACTCGAAATGGGTGCGATCATACCGGCACTAAAGCACCGGATCCCATCGGAACTCCGAAGTTAAGCGTGCTTGGGCGAGAGTAGTACTAGGATGGGTGACCTCCTGGGAAGTCCTCGTGTTGCACCCCTTCCTTTTTCTTCTTCGACGTTATTGAAAACGGCCTCTGCTCGTGGGTCCCACCATTCCCTTCACACATCGAGGCCACCCGATGTGAGCCGGCCATGGCTCGTTCTCCCGGGGAGGCCCCGCTTTTCTTTCGAGACGAACCAAGGACCGAATTTCGGCGAAGGTACGTGGGGGAGCGTAGGGCGCGTGCCCACGGTCCCGTGAACTTAGCAAGCCACTCCGGAGGGTCCCGTGACTTCGGACCGTCGATCAATCCCTTAAGCACGCCACCGCTCCCGGCTAGCAATATATGGCACCTCCGACCCACTCGAAATGGGTGCGATCATACCCGGCACTAAAGCACGGGATCCCATCGGAACTCCGAAGTTAAGCGTGCTTGGGCGAGAGTAGTACTAGGATGGGTGACCTCTGGGAAGTCCTCGTGTTGCACCCCTTCCTTTTTCTTCTTCGACGTTATTGAAATCGGCCTCTGCTCGTGGGTCCCACCATTCCCTTCACACATCGAGGCCACCCGTGTGAGCCGGCCATGGCTCGTTCTCCGGGGAGGCCCCGCTTTTCTTTCGAGGCGAGACCAAGGACCGAATTTCGGCGAAGGTACGTGGGGGGAGCGTAGGGCGCGTGCCCATCCCGTGAACTTAGCAAGCCACTCCGGAGGGTCCCCATGACTTCGGACCGTCGATCAATCCCTTAAGCACGCCACCGCTCCCCGGCTAGCAATATATGGCACCTCCGACCCACTCGAAATGGGTGCGATCATACCGGCACTAAAGCACGGATCCCATCGAACTCCGAAGTTAAGCGTGCTTGGGCGAGAGTAGTACTAGGATGGGTGACCTCTGGGAAGTCCTCGTGTTGCACCCCTTCCTTTTTCTTCTTCGACGTTATTGAAAACGGCCTGCGCTCGTGGGTCCCACCATTCCCTTCACACATCGAGGCCACCCCATGTGAACCGGCCATGGC
The DNA here is from genome assembly GCA_902712375.1 of Dioscorea dumetorum. Taxonomy (NCBI): domain Eukaryota; kingdom Viridiplantae; phylum Streptophyta; class Magnoliopsida; order Dioscoreales; family Dioscoreaceae; genus Dioscorea; species Dioscorea dumetorum. The sequence goes on from CACTHL010000236.1 coordinate 66,686, forward strand.
TCGTTCTCCCGGGGAGGCCCCGCTTTTCTTTCGAGGCGAACCAAGGACCGAATTTCGGCGAAGGTACGTGGGGGAGCGTAGGGCGCGTGCCCACGGTCCGTGAACTTAGCAAGCCACTCCGGAGGGTCCCCATGACTTCGGACCGTCGATCGATCCCTTAAGCACGCCACCGCTCCCCGGCTAGCAATATATGGCACCTCCGACCCACTCGAAATGGGTGCGATCATACCGGCACTAAAGCACTAGGATCCCATCGGAACTCCGAAGTTAAGCGTGCTTGGGCGAGAGTAGTACTAGGATGGGTGACCTCCTAGGAAGTCCTCGTGTTGCACCCCTTCCTTTTTCTTCTTCGACGTTATTGAAAATCGGCCTCTGCTCGTGGGTCCCACCATTCCCTTCACACATCGAGGCCACCCGTGTGAACCGGCCATGGCTCGTTCTCCCGGGGAGGCCCCGCTTTTCTTTCGAGGCGAACCAAGGACCGAATTTCGGCGAAGGTACGTGGGGGAGCGTAGGGCGCGTGCCCACGGTCCCGTGAACTTAGCAAGCCACTCCGGAGGGTCCCCATGACTTCGGACCGTCGATCAATCCCTTAAGCACGCCACCGCTCCCCGGCTAGCAATATATGGCACCTCCGACCCACTCGAAATGGGTGCGATCATACCGGCACTAAAGCACGGGATCCCATCGAACTCCGAAGTTAAGCGTGCTTGGGCGAGAGTAGTACTAGGATGGGTGACCTCTGGGAAGTCCTCGTGTTGCACCCCTTCCTTTTTCTTCTTCGACGTTATTGAAATCGGCCTCTGCTCGTGGGTCCCACCATTCCCTTCACACATCGAGGCCACCCGTGTGAGCCGGCCATGGCTCGTTCTCCCGGGGGAGCCCCGCTTTTCTTTCGAGGCGAACCAAGGACCGAATTTCGGCGAAGGTACGTGGGGGGAGCGTAGGGCGCGTGCCCACGGTCCGTGAACTTAGCAAGCCACTCCGGAGGGTCCCCATGACTTCGGACCGTCGATCAATCCCTTAAGCACGCCACCGCTCCCCGGCTAGCAATATATGGCACCTCCGACCCACTCGAAATGGGTGCGATCATACCGGCACTAAAGCACGGATCCCATCGGAACTCCGAAGTTAAGCGTGCTTGGGCGAGAGTAGTACTAGGATGGGTGACCTCCTGGGAAGTCCTCGTGTTGCACCCCTTCCTTTTTCTTCTTCGACGTTATTGAAATCGGCCTCGCTCGTGGGTCCCACCATTCCCTTCACACATCGAGGCCACCCGATGTGAGCCGGCCATGGCTCGTTCTCCCGGGGAGGCCCCGCTTTTCTTTCGAGACGAACCAAGGACCGAATTTCGAGCGAAGGTACGTGGGGGAGCGTAGGGCGCGTGCCCACGGTCCCGTGAACTTAGCAAGCCACTCCGGAGGGTCCCCATGACTTCGGACCGTCGATCAATCCCTTAAGCACGCCACCGCTCCCGGCTAGCAATATATGGCACCTCCGACCCACTCGAAATGGGTGCGATCATACCGGCACTAAAGCACGGATCCCATCGGAACTCCGAAGTTAAGCGTGCTTGGGCGAGAGTAGTACTAGGATGGGTGACCTCTCGGGAAGTCCTCGTGTTGCACCCCTTCCTTTTTCTTCTTCGACGTTATTGAAATCGGCCTCTGCTCGTGGGTCCCACCATTCCCTTCACACATCGAGGCCACCCGTGTGAGCCGGCCATGGCTCGTTCTCCCGGGGAGGCCCCGCTTTTCTTTCGAGGCGAACCAAGGACCGAATTTCGGCGAAGGTACGTGGGGGGAGCGTAGGGCGCGTGCCCACGGTCCGTGAACTTAGCAAGCCACTCCGGAGGGTCCCCATGACTTCGGACCGTCGATCAATCCCTTAAGCACGCCACCGCTCCCCGGCTAGCAATATATGGCACCTCCGACCCACTCGAAATGGGTGCGATCATACCGGCACTAAAGCACCGGATCCCATCGAACTCCGAAGTTAAGCGTGCTTGGGCGAGAGTAGTACTAGGATGGGTGACCTCCTGGGAAGTCCTCGTGTTGCACCCCTTCCTTTTTCTTCTTCGACGTTATTGAAAACGGCCTCTGCTCGTGGGTCCCACCATTCCCTTCACACATCGAGGCCACCCGTGTGAGCCGGCCATGGCTCGTTCTCCAGGGAGGCCCCGCTTTTCTTTCGAGACGAACCAAGGACCGAATTTCGGCGAAGGTACGTGGGGGGAGCGTAGGGCGCGTGCCCACGGTCCGTGAACTTAGCAAGCCACTCCGGAGGGTCCCCATGACTTCGGACCGTCGATCAATCCCTTAAGCACGCCACCGCTCCCCGGCTAGCAATATATGGCACCTCCGACCCACTCGAAATGGGTGCGATCATACCGGCACTAAAGCACGGGATCCCATCGGAACTCCGAAGTTAAGCGTGCTTGGGCGAGAGTAGTACTAGGATGGGTGACCTCTGGGAAGTCCTCGTGTTGCACCCCTTCCTTTTTCTTCTTCGACGTTATTGAAAATCGGCCTTGCTCGTGGGTCCCACCATTCCCTTCTCACATCGAGGCCACCCGATGTAAGCCGGCCATGGCTCGTTCTCCCGGGGAGGCCCCGCTTTTCTTTCGAGACGAACCAAGGACCGAATTTCGGCGAAGGTACGTGGGGGAGCGTAGGGCGCGTGCCCACGGTCCCGTGAACTTAGCAAGCCACTCCGGAGGGTCCCCATGACTTCGGACCGTCGATCAATCCCTTAAGCACGCCACCGCTCCCCGGCTAGCAATATATGGCACCTCCGACCCACTCGAAATGGGTGCGATCATACCGGCACTAAAGCACGGGATCCCATCGGAACTCCGAAGTTAAGCGTGCTTGGGCGAGAGTAGTACTAGGATGGGTGACCTCTGGGAAGTCCTCGTGTTGCACCCCTTCCTTTTTCTTCTTCGACGTTATTGAAAACGGCCTCTGCTCGTGGGTCCCACCATTCCCTTCACACATCGAGGCCACCCGTGTGAGCCGGCCATGGCTCGTTCTCCCGGGGAGGCCCCGCTTTTCTTTCGAGGCGAACCAAGGACCCGAATTTCGAGCGAAGGTACGTGGGGGAGCGTAGGGCGCGTGCCCACGGTCCCGTGAACTTAGCAAGCCACTCCGGAGGGTCCCCATGACTTCGGACCGTCGATCAATCCCTTAAGCACGCCACCGCTCCCCGGCTAGCAATATATGGCACCTCCGACCCACTCCAAATGGGTGCGATCATACCAGCACTAAAGCACCGGATCCCATCAGAACTCCGAAGTTAAGCGTGCTTGGGCGAGAGTAGTACTAGGATGGGTGACCTCCTGGGAAGTCCTCGTGTTGCACCCCTTCCTTTTTCTTCTTCGACGTTATTGAAAACAGCCTCTGCTCGTGGGTCCCACCATTCCCTTCTCACATCGAGGCCACCCGATGCTAACCGGCCATGGCTCGTTCTCCCGGGGAGGCCCCGCTTTTCTTTCGAGACGAACCAAGGACCGAATTTCGAGCGAAGGTACGTGGGGGAGCGTAGGGCGCGTGCCCACGGTCCCGTGAACTTAGCAAGCCACTCCGGAGGGTCCCCATGACTTCGGACCGTCGATCGATCCCTTAAGCACGCCACCGCTCCCCGGCTAGCAATATATGGCACCTCCGACCCACTCGAAATGGGTGCGATCATACCCGGCACTAAAGCACGGATCCCATCGGAACTCCGAAGTTAAGCGTGCTTGGGCGAGAGTAGTACTAGGATGGGTGACCTCTGGGAAGTCCTCGTGTTGCACCCCTTCCTTTTTCTTCTTCGACGTTATTGAAAACGGCCTCTGCTCGTGGGTCCCACCATTCCCTTCACACATCGAGGCCACCCGGTGTGAGCCGGCCATGGCTCGTTCTCCCGGGAGGCCCCGCTTTTCTTTCGAGACGAACCAAGGACCGAATTTCGAGCGAAGGTACGTGGGGGAGCGTAGGGCGCGTGCCCACGGTCCCGTGAACTTAGCAAGCCACTCCGGAGGGTCCCCATGACTTCGGACCGTCGATCAATCCCTTAAGCACGCCACCGCTCCCGGCTAGCAATATATGGCACCTCCGACCCACTCGAAATGGATGCGATCATACCGGCACTAAAGCACCGGATCCCATCGAACTCCGAAGTTAAGCGTGCTTGGGCGAGAGTAGTACTAGGATGGGTGACCTCTGGGAAGTCCTCGTGTTGCACCCCTTCCTTTTTCTTCTTCGACGTTATTGAAAACGGCCTCTGCTCGTGGGTCCCACCATTCCCTTCTCACATCGAGGCCACCCGTGTGAACCGGCCATGGCTCGTTCTCCGGGGAGGCCCCGCTTTTCTTTCGAGACGAACCAAGGACCGAGTTTCGAGCGAAGGTACGTGGGGGAGCGTAGGGCGCGTGCCCACGGTCCCGTGAACTTAGCAAGCCACTCGGAGGGTCCCCATGACTTCGGACCGTCGATCGATCCCTTAAGCACGCCACCGCTCCCCGGCTAGCAATATATGGCACCTCCGACCCACTCGAAATGGGTGCGATCATACCCGGCACTAAAGCACCGGATCCCATCGGAACTCCGAAGTTAAGCGTGCTTGGGCGAGAGTAGTACTAGGATGGGTGACCTCCTGGGAAGTCCTCGTGTTGCACCCCTTCCTTTTTCTTCTTCGACGTTATTGAAAACGGCCTTACGCTCGTGGGTCCCACCATTCCCTTCTCACATCGAGGCCACCCGATGTGAGCCGGCCATGGCTCGTTCTCCCGGGGAGGCCCCGCTTTTCTTTCGAGGCGAACCAAGGACCGAATTTCGAGCGAAGGTGCGTGGGGGAGCGTAGGGCGCGTGCCCACGGTCCCGTGAACTTAGCAAGCCACTCCGGAGGGTCCCCATGACTTCGGACCGTCGATCAATCCCTTAAGCACGCCACCGCTCCCCGGCTAGCAATATATGGCACCTCAGGCCCACTCGAAATGGGTGCGATCATACCGGCACTAAAGCTAGGATCCCATCGGAACTCCGAAGTTAAGCGTGCTTGGGCGAGAGTAGTACTAGGATGGGTGACCTCTGGGAAGTCCTCGTGTTGCACCCCTTCCTTTTTCTTCTTCGACGTTATTGAAAACGGCCTCTGCTCGTGGGTCCCACCATTCCCTTCTCACATCGAGGCCACCCGATGTGAGCCAGGCCATGGCTCGTTCTCCCGGGGAGCCCCGCTTTTCTTTCGAGGCGAACCAAGGACCGAATTTCGAGCGAAGGTACGTGGGGGGAGCGTAGGGCGCGTGCCCGGTCCGTGAACTTAGCAAGCCACTCCGGAGGGTCCCCATGACTTCGGACCGTCGATCAATCCCTTAAGCACGCCACCGCTCCCGGCTAGCAATATATGGCACCTCCGACCCACTCGAAATGGGTGCGATCATACCGGCACTAAAGCACGGATCCCATCGAACTCCGAAGTTAAGCGTGCTTGGGCGAGAGTAGTACTAGGATGGGTGACCTCCTGGGAAGTCCTCGTGTTGCACCCCTTCCTTTTTCTTCTTCGACGTTATTGAAATCGGCCTGCGCTCGTGGGTCCCACCATTCCCTTCACACATCGAGGCCACCCGATGTGAGCCGGCCATGGCTCGTTCTCCCGGGGAGGCCCCGCTTTTCTTTCGAGGCAGAACCAAGGACCGAATTTCGGCGAAGGTACGTGGGGGAGCGTAGGGCGCGTGCCCACGGTCCCGTGAACTTAGCAAGCCACTCCGGAGGGTCCCCATGACTTCGGACCGTCGATCAATCCCTTAAGCACGCCACCGCTCCCGGCTAGCAATATATGGCACCTCCGACCCACTCGAAATGGGTGCGATCATACCGGCACTAAAGCACCGGATCCCATCGGAACTCCGAAGTTAAGCGTGCTTGGGCGAGAGTAGTACTAGGATGGGTGACCTCTGGGAAGTCCTCGTGTTGCACCCCTTCCTTTTTCTTCTTCGACGTTATTGAAAATCGGCCTCTGCTCGTGGGTCCCACCATTCCCTTCTCACATCGAGGCCACCCGATGTGAACCGGCCATGGCTCGTTCTCCCCGGGGAGGCCCCGCTTTTCTTTCGAGGCGAACCAAGGACCGAATTTCGGCGAAGGTACGTGGGGGAGCGTAGGGCGCGTGCCCCAGTCCCGTGAACTTAGCAAGCCACTCCGGAGGGTCCCCATGACTTCGGACCGTCGATCAATCCCTTAAGCACGCCACCGCTCCCCGGCTAGCAATATATGGCACCTCCGACCCACTCGAAATGGGTGCGATCATACCGGCACTAAAGCCGGGATCCCATCGAACTCCGAAGTTAAGCGTGCTTGGGCGAGAGTAGTACTAGGATGGGTGACCTCTGGGAAGTCCTCGTGTTGCACCCCTTCCTTTTTCTTCTTCGACGTTATTGAAATCGGCCTGCGCTCGTGGGTCCCACCATTCCCTTCACACATCGAGGCCACACCGTTGTGAGCGGGCCATGGCTCGTTCTCCCGGGGAGGCCCCGCTTTTCTTTCGAGACGAACCAAGGACCGAATTTCGGCGAAGGTACGTGGGGGAGCGTAGGGCGCGTGCCCCCGGTCCCGTGAACTTAGCAAGCCACTCCGGAGGGTCCCCATGACTTCGGACCGTCGATCAATCCCTTAAGCACGCCACCGCTCCCCGGCTAGCAATATATGGCACCTCCGACCCACTCGAAATGGGTGCGATCATACCGGCACTAAAGCACCGGATCCCATCGGAACTCCGAAGTTAAGCGTGCTTGGGCGAGAGTAGTACTAGGATGGGTGACCTCCTGGGAAGTCCTCGTGTTGCACCCCTTCCTTTTTCTTCTTCGACGTTATTGAAAACGGCCTCTGCTCGTGGGTCCCACCATTCCCTTCTCACATCGAGGCCACCCGTGTGAGCCGGCCATGGCTCGTTCTCCCGGGGAGGCCCCGCTTTTCTTTCGAGGCGAACCAAGGACCGAATTTCGGCGAAGGTCGTGGGGGAGCGTAGGGCGCGTGCCCACGGTCCCGTGAACTTAGCAAGCCACTCCGGAGGGTCCCCATGACTTCGGACCGTCGATCAATCCCTTAAGCACGCCACCGCTCCCCGGCTAGCAATATATGGCACCTCCGACCCACTCGAAATGGGTGCGATCATACCGGCACTAAAGCACCGGATCCCATCGAACTCCGAAGTTAAGCGTGCTTGGGCGAGAGTAGTACTAGGATGGGTGACCTCCTGGGAAGTCCTCGTGTTGCACCCCTTCCTTTTTCTTCTTCGACGTTATTGAAAACGGCCTGCTGCTCGTGGGTCCCACCATTCCCTTCACACATCGAGGCCACCCGATGTGAGCCGGCCATGGCTCGTTCTCCCGGGGAGGCCCCGCTTTTCTTTCGAGGCAGAACCAAGGACCGAATTTCGGGCGAAGGTACGTGGGGGGAGCGTAGGGCGCGTGCCCCCGGTCCCGTGAACTTAGCAAGCCACTCCGGGAGGGTCCCCATGACTTCGGACCGTCGATCAATCCCTTAAGCACGCCACCGCTCCCCGGCTAGCAATATATGGCACCTCCGACCCACTCGAAATGGGTGCGATCATACCGGCACTAAAGCACCGGATCCCATCGGAACTCCGAAGTTAAGCGTGCTTGGGCGAGAGTAGTACTAGGATGGGTGACCTCCGGGAAGTCCTCGTGTTGCACCCCTTCCTTTTTCTTCTTCGACGTTATTGAAAACGGCCTCTGCTCGTGGGTCCCACCATTCCCTTCACACATCGAGGCCACCGCGATGTGCCGGCCATGGCTCGTTCTCCCGGGGAGGCCCCGCTTTTCTTTTCGAGGCGAACCAAGGACCGAATTTGGCGAAGGTCGTGGGGGAGCGTAGGGCGCGTGCCCTGGTCCCGTGAACTTAGCAAGCCACTCCGGAGGGTCCCCATGACTTCGGACCGTCGATCAATCCCTTAAGCACGCCACCGCTCCCCGGCTAGCAATATATGGCACCTCCGGCCCACTCGAAATGGGTGCGATCATACCGGCACTAAAGCACCGGATCCCATCGGAACTCCGAAGTTAAGCGTGCTTGGGCGAGAGTAGTACTAGGATGGGTGACCTCTGGGAAGTCCTCGTGTTGCACCCCTTCCTTTTTCTTCTTCGACGTTATTGAAAACGGCCTCCGCTCGTGGGTCCCACCATTCCCTTCACACATCGAGGCCACCCGATGTGAACCGGCCATGGCTCGTTCTCCCGGGGAGGCCCCGCTTTTCTTTCGAGGCAAACCAAGGACCGAATTTCGGCGAAGGTACGTGGGGGAGCGTAGGGCGCGTGCCCACGGTCCCGTGAACTTAGCAAGCCACTCCGGAGGGTCCCCATGACTTCGGACCGTCGATCAATCCCTTAAGCACGCCACCGCTCCCCGGCTAGCAATATATGGCACCTCCGACCCACTCGAAATGGGTGCGATCCATACCGGCACTAAAGCACGGGATCCCATCGGAACTCCGAAGTTAAGCGTGCTTGGGCGAGAGTAGTACTAGGATGGGTGACCTCTGGGAAGTCCTCGTGTTGCACCCCTTCCTTTTTCTTCTTCGACGTTATTGAAAACGGCCTGCGCTCGTGGGTCCCACCATTCCCTTCTCACATCGAGGCCACCCGTGTGAACCGGCCATGGCTCGTTCTCCCGGGGAGCCCCGCTTTTCTTTCGAGGCGAGACCAAGGACCGAATTTCGGCGAAGGTACGTGGGGGAGCGTAGGGCGCGTGCCCACGGTCCCGTGAACTTAGCAAGCCACTCCGGAGGGTCCCCATGACTTCGGACCGTCGATCAATCCCTTAAGCACGCCACCGCTCCCCGGCTAGCAATATATGGCACCTCCGACCCACTCGAAATGGGTGCGATCATACCGGCACTAAAGCACCGGATCCCATCGAACTCCGAAGTTAAGCGTGCTTGGGCGAGAGTAGTACTAGGATGGGTGACCTCTGGGGAAGTCCTCGTGTTGCACCCCTTCCTTTTTCTTCTTCGACGTTATTGAAAACGGCCTCTCGCTCGTGGGTCCCACCATTCCCTTCACACATCGAGGCCACCCGTGTGAGCCGGCCATGGCTCGTTCTCCCAGGGGGAGCCCCGCTTTTCTTTCGAGGCAGAACCAAGGACCGAATTTCGGCGAAGGTACGTGGGGGAGCGTAGGGCGCGTGCCCACGGTCCCGTGAACTTAGCAAGCCACTCGGGAGGGTCCCCATGACTTCGGACCGTCGATCAATCCCTTAAGCACGCCACCGCTCCCCGGCTAGCAATATATGGCACCTCCGACCCACTCGAAATGGGTGCGATCATACCGGCACTAAAGCACGGATCCCATCGGAACTCCGAAGTTAAGCGTGCTTGGGCGAGAGTAGTACTAGGATGGGTGACCTCTGGGAAGTCCTCGTGTTGCACCCCTTCCTTTTTCTTCTTGGACGTTATTGAAAACGGCCTCTGCTCGTGGGTCCCACCATTCCCTTCTCACATCGAGGCCACCCGATGTGAACCGGCCATGGCTCGTTCTCGGGGAGGCCCCGCTTTTCTTTCGAGGCGAACCAAGGACCGAATTTCGAGCGAAGGTACGTGGGGGAGCGTAGGGCGCGTGCCCCGGTCCCGTGAACTTAGCAAGCCACTCCGGAGGGTCCCCATGACTTCGGACCGTCGATCAATCCCTTAAGCACGCCACCGCTCCCGGCTAGCAATATATGGCACCTCCGACCCACTCGAAATGGGTGCGATCATACCGGCACTAAAGCACGGATCCCATCGGAACTCCGAAGTTAAGCGTGCTTGGGCGAGAGTAGTACTAGGATGGGTGACCTCCTGGGAAGTCCTCGTGTTGCACCCCTTCCTTTTTCTTCTTCGACGTTATTGAAAAGCGCCTACTCTCGTGGGTCCCACCATTCCCTTCACACATCGAGGCCACCCGTGTGAGCCAGGCCATGGCTCGTTCTCCGGGGGAGGCCCCGCTTTTCTTTCGAGACCGAACCAAGGACCGAATTTCGGCGAAGGTACGTGGGGGAGCGTAGGGCGCGTGCCCACGGTCCCGTGAACTTAGCAAGCCACTCCGGAGGGTCCCCATGACTTCGGACCGTCGATCAATCCCTTAAGCACGCCACCGCTCCCGGCTAGCAATATATGGCACCTCCGACCCACTCGAAATGGGTGCGATCATACCCGGCACTAAAGCACCGGATCCCATCGGAACTCCGGAAGTTAAGCGTGCTTGGGCGAGAGTAGTACTAGGATGGGTGACCTCTGGGAAGTCCTCGTGTTGCACCCCTTCCTTTTTCTTCTTCGACGTTATTGAAAACGGCCTCTGCTCGTGGGTCCCACCATTCCCTTCACACATCGAGGCCACCCGTGTGAGCCGGCCATGGCTCGTTCTCCCGGGGAGCCCCGCTTTTCTTTCGAGACGAACCAAGGACCCGAATTTCGAGCGAAGGTACGTGGGGGGAGCGTAGGGCGCGTGCCCACGGTCCCGTGAACTTAGCAAGCCACTCCGGAGGGTCCCCATGACTTCGGACCGTCGATCAATCCCTTAAGCACGCCACCGCTCCCGGCTAGCAATATATGGCACCTCCGGCCCACTCGAAATGGGTGCGATCATACCGGCACTAAAGCACCGGATCCCATCGAACTCCGAAGTTAAGCGTGCTTGGGCGAGAGTAGTACTAGGATGGGTGACCTCTGGGAAGTCCTCGTGTTGCACCCCTTCCTTTTTCTTCTTCGACGTTATTGAAACACGCCTCTGCTCGTGGGTCCCACCATTCCCTTCACACATCGAGGCCACCCGATGTGACCGGCCATGGCTCGTTCTCCCGGGGAGGCCCCGCTTTTCTTTCGAGGCCAAACCAAGGACCGAATTTCGGCGAAGGTACGTGGGGGAGCGTAGGGCGCGTGCCCACGGTCCCGTGAACTTAGCAAGCCACTCCGGAGGGTCCCCATGACTTCGGACCGTCGATCAATCCCTTAAGCACGCCACCGCTCCCCGGCTAGCAATATATGGCACCTCCGACCCACTCGAAATGGGTGCGATCATACCGGCACTAAAGCACGGATCCCATCGGAACTCCGAAGTTAAGCGTGCTTGGGCGAGAGTAGTACTAGGATGGGTGACCTCCTGGGAAGTCCTCGTGTTGCACCCCTTCCTTTTTCTTCTTCGACGTTATTGAAAACGGCCTCTGCTCGTGGGTCCCACCATTCCCTTCTCACATCGAGGCCACCCGTGTGAGCCGGCCATGGCTCGTTCTCCCGGGGAGGCCCCGCTTTTCTTTCGAGGCGAACCAAGGACCGAATTTCGAGCGAAGGTACGGGGGGGAGCGTAGGGCGCGTGCCCACCGGTCCGTGAACTTAGCAAGCCACTCCGGAGGGTCCCCATGACTTCGGACCGTCGATCAATCCCTTAAGCACGCCACCGCTCCCCGGCTAGCAATATATGGCACCTCCGACCCACTCGAAATGGGTGCGATCATACCGGCACTAAAGCACGGATCCCATCGGAACTCCGAAGTTAAGCGTGCTTGGGCGAGAGTAGTACTAGGATGGGTGACCTCTGGGAAGTCCTCGTGTTGCACCCCTTCCTTTTTCTTCTTCGACGTTATTGAAAATCGGCCTCTGCTCGTGGGTCCCACCATTCCCTTCTCACATCGAGGCCACCCGTGTGAGCCGGCCATGGCTCGTTCTCCCGGGGAGGCCCCGCTTTTCTTTCGAGGCAGACCAAGGACCGAATTTCGGCGAAGGTACGTGGGGGGAGCGTAGGGCGCGTGCCCACGGTCCCGTGAACTTAGCAAGCCACTCCGGAGGGTCCCCGTGACTTCGGACCGTCGATCAATCCCTTAAGCACGCCACCGCTCCCCGGCTAGCAATATATGGCACCTCCGACCCACTCGAAATGGGTGCGATCATACCGGCACTAAAGCACGGATCCCATCGGAACTCCCGAAGTTAAGCGTGCTTGGGCGAGAGTAGTACTAGGATGGGTGACCTCTGGGAAGTCCTCGTGTTGCACCCCTTCCTTTTTCTTCTTCGACGTTATTGAAAACGGCCTCTGCTCGTGGGTCCCACCATTCCCTTCTCACATCGAGGCCACCCGATGTAAGGCCGGCCATGGCTCGTTCTCCGGGGAGGCCCCGCTTTTCTTTCGAGACGAACCAAGGACCGAATTTCGAGCGAAGGTACGTGGGGGAGCGTAGGGCGCGTGCCCACGGTCCGTGAACTTAGCAAGCCACTCGGGAGGGTCCCCATGACTTCGGACCGTCGATCAATCCCTTAAGCACGCCACCGCTCCCGGCTAGCAATATATGGCACCTCCGACCCACTCGAAATGGGTGCGATCATACCGGCACTAAAGCACGGATCCCATCGAACTCCGAAGTTAAGCGTGCTTGGGCGAGAGTAGTACTAGGATGGGTGACCTCCGGGAAGTCCTCGTGTTGCACCCCTTCCTTTTTCTTCTTCGACGTTATTGAAAACGGCCTGCGCTCGTGGGTCCCACCATTCCCTTCACACATCGAGGCCACCCGTGTGAGCCGGCCATGGCTCGTTCTCCCGGGGAGGCCCCGCTTTTCTTTCGAGGCGAACCAAGGACCGAATTTCGAGCGAAGGTACGTGGGGGAGCGTAGGGCGCGTGCCCACGGTCCCGTGAACTTAGCAAGCCACTCCGGAGGGTCCCCATGACTTCGGACCGTCGATCAATCCCTTAAGCACGCCACCGCTCCCCGGCTAGCAATATATGGCACCTCCGACCCACTCGAAATGGGTGCGATCATACCGGCACTAAAGCACGGGATCCCATCGGAACTCCGAAGTTAAGCGTGCTTGGGCGAGAGTAGTACTAGGATGGGTGACCTCTGGGAAGTCCTCGTGTTGCACCCCTTCCTTTTTCTTCTTCGACGTTATTGAAAACGGCCTCTGCTCGTGGGTCCCACCATTCCCTTCTCACATCGAGGCCACCCGTGTGAGCCGGCCATGGCTCGTTCTCCGGGGAGGCCCCGCTTTTCTTTCGAGGCGAACCAAGGACCGAATTTCGGCGAAGGTACGTGGGGGAGCGTAGGGCGCGTGCCCACGGTCCCGTGAACTTAGCAAGCCACTCGGGAGGGTCCCCATGACTTCGGACCGTCGATCAATCCCTTAAGCACGCCACCGCTCCCGGCTAGCAATATATGGCACCTCGGACCCACTCGAAATGGGTGCGATCATACCGGCACTAAAGCACCGGATCCCATCGGAACTCCGAAGTTAAGCGTGCTTGGGCGAGAGTAGTACTAGGATGGGTGACCTCTGGGGAAGTCCTCGTGTTGCACCCCTTCCTTTTTCTTCTTCGACGTTATTGAAAACGGCCTCTGCTCGTGGGTCCCACCATTCCCTTCACACATCGAGGCCACCCGTGTGAGCCGGCCATGGCTCGTTCTCCGGGGAGGCCCCGCTTTTCTTTCGAGACGAACCAAGGACCGAATTTCGGCGAAGGTACGTGGGGGAGCGTAGGGCGCGTGCCCGCGGTCCCGTGAACTTAGCAAGCCACTCCGGGAGGGTCCCCATGACTTCGGACCGTCGATCAATCCCTTAAGCACGCCACCGCTCCCCGGCTAGCAATATATGGCACCTCCCGACCCACTCGAAATGGGTGCGATCATACCGGCACTAAAGCACGGATCCCATCGGAACTCCGAAGTTAAGCGTGCTTGGGCGAGAGTAGTACTAGGATGGGTGACCTCTGGGAAGTCCTCGTGTTGCACCCCTTCCTTTTTCTTCTTCGACGTTATTGAAAACGGCCTCTGCTCGTGGGTCCCACCATTCCCTTCTCACATCGAGGCCACCCGTGTGAGCCGGCCATGGCTCGTTCTCCCAGGGGAGGCCCCGCTTTTCTTTCGAGACGAACCAAGGACCGATTTCGAGCGAAGGTACGTGGGGGGAGCGTAGGGCGCGTGCCCGGTCCCGTGAACTTAGCAAGCCACTCGGGAGGGTCCCCATGACTTCGGACCGTCGATCAATCCCTTAAGCACGCCACCGCTCCCGGCTAGCAATATATGGCACCTCCGACCCACTCGAAATGGGTGCGATCATACCGGCACTAAAGCACGGATCCCATCGGAACTCCGAAGTTAAGCGTGCTTGGGCGAGAGTAGTACTAGGATGGGTGACCTCCGGGAAGTCCTCGTGTTGCACCCCTTCCTTTTTCTTCTTCGACGTTATTGAAAACGGCCTCTGCTCGTGGGTCCCACCATTCCCTTCTCACATCGAGGCCACCCGTGTGAGCCGGCCATGGCTCGTTCTCCCGGGGAGGCCCCGCTTTTCTTTCGAGGCGGAACCAAGGACCGAATTTCGGCGAAGGTACGTGGGGGAGCGTAGGGCGCGTGCCCGCGGTCCGTGAACTTAGCAAGCCACTCGGAGGGTCCCCATGACTTCGGACCGTCGATCAATCCCTTAAGCACGCCACCGCTCCCCGGCTAGCAATATATGGCACCTCCGACCCACTCGAAACGGGTGCGATCATACCGGCACTAAAGCACGGGATCCCATCGAACTCCGAAGTTAAGCGTGCTTGGGCGAGAGTAGTACTAGGATGGGTGACCTCTCGGGAAGTCCTCGTGTTGCACCCCTTCCTTTTTCTTCTTCGACGTTATTGAAAACGGCCTGCTGCTCGTGGGTCCCACCATTCCCTTCTCACATCGAGGCCACCCGGTGTGAGCCAGGCCATGGCTCGTTCTCCCGGGGAGGCCCCGCTTTTCTTTCGAGACGAACCAAGGACCGAATTTCGAGCGAAGGTACGTGGGGGAGCGTAGGGCGCGTGCCCACGGTCCGTGAACTTAGCAAGCCACTCCGGAGGGTCCCCATGACTTCGGACCGTCGATCAATCCCTTAAGCACGCCACCGCTCCCGGCTAGCAATATATGGCACCTCCGACCCACTCGAAATGGGTGCGATCATACCGGCACTAAAGCGCCGGATCCCATCGGAACTCCGAAGTTAAGCGTGCTTGGGCGAGAGTAGTACTAGGATGGGTGACCTCTGGGAAGTCCTCGTGTTGCACCCCTTCCTTTTTCTTCTTCGACGTTATTGAAAACGGCCTCTGCTCGTGGGTCCCACCATTCCCTTCTCACATCGAGGCCACCCGATGTGAGCCGGCCATGGCTCGTTCTCCCGGGGAGGCCCCGCTTTTCTTTCGAGACGAACCAAGGACCGAATTTCGAGCGAAGGTGCGTGGGGGAGCGTAGGGCGCGTGCCCGCGGTCCCGTGAACTTAGCAAGCCACTCGGGAGGGTCCCCATGACTTCGGACCGTCGATCAATCCCTTAAGCACGCCACCGCTCCCCGGCTAGCAATATATGGCACCTCCGGCCCACTCGAAATGGGTGCGATCATACCGGCACTAAAGCACGGATCCCATCGGAACTCCGAAGTTAAGCGTGCTTGGGCGGAGTAGTACTAGGATGGGTGACCTCTGGGAAGTCCTCGTGTTGCACCCCTTCCTTTTTCTTCTTCGACGTTATTGAAAATCGGCCTCTGCGCTCGTGGGTCCCACCATTCCCTTCACACATCGAGGCCACCCGTGTGAGCCAAGAGCCATGGCTCGTTCTCCGGGGAGGCCCCGCTTTTCTTTCGAGGCGAACCAAGGACCGAATTTCGGCGAAGGTACGTGGGGGAGCGTAGGGCGCGTGCCCACCGGTCCCGTGAACTTAGCAAGCCACTCCGGAGGGTCCCCATGACTTCGGACCGTCGATCAATCCCTTAAGCACGCCACCGCTCCCGGCTAGCAATATATGGCACCTCCGACCCACTCGAAATGGGTGCGATCATACCGGCACTAAAGCAGGGATCCCATCGGAACTCCGAAGTTAAGCGTGCTTGGGCGAGAGTAGTACTAGGATGGGTGACCTCCTGGGAAGTCCTCGTGTTGCACCCCTTCCTTTTTCTTCTTCGACGTTATTGAAAACGGCCTCCGCTCGTGGGTCCCACCATTCCCTTCACACATCGAGGCCACCCGATGTGAGCCGGCCATGGCTCGTTCTCCCGGGGAGGCCCGCTTTTCTTTCGAGACGAACCAAGGACCGAATTTCGAGCGAAGGTACGTGGGGGGAGCGTAGGGCGCGTGCCCACGGTCCGTGAACTTAGCAAGCCACTCCGGAGGGTCCCCATGACTTCGGACCGTCGATCGATCCCTTAAGCACGCCACCGCTCCCCGGCTAGCAATATATGGCACCTCCGACCCACTCGAAATGGGTGCGATCATACCGGCACTAAAGCACGGATCCCATCGAACTCCGAAGTTAAGCGTGCTTGGGCGAGAGTAGTACTAGGATGGGTGACCTCTGGGAAGTCCTCGTGTTGCACCCCTTCCTTTTTCTTCTTCGACGTTATTGAAAACGGCCTCTGCTCGTGGGTCCCACCATTCCCTTCTCACATCGAGGCCACCCGATGTGAGCCGGCCATGGCTCGTTCTCCCGGGGGAGGCCCCGCTTTTCTTTCGAGACGAACCAAGGACCGAATTTCGAGCGAAGGTACGTGGGGGAGCGTAGGGCGCGTGCCCACGGTCCCGTGAACTTAGCAAGCCACTCCGGAGGGTCCCCATGACTTCGGACCGTCGATCAATCCCTTAAGCACGCCACCGCTCCCGGCTAGCAATATATGGCACCTCCGACCCACTCGAAATGGGTGCGATCATACCGGCACTAAAGCACGGGATCCCATCGAACTCCGGAAGTTAAGCGTGCTTGGGCGAGAGTAGTACTAGGATGGGTGACCTCTGGGAAGTCCTCGTGTTGCACCCCTTCCTTTTTCTTCTTCGACGTTATTGAAAATCGGCCTGCGCTCGTGGGTCCCACCATTCCCTTCACACATCGAGGCCACCCGATGTGAACCGGCCATGGCTCGTTCTCCCGGGGAGGCCCCGCTTTTCTTTCGAGACGAACCAAGGACCGAATTTCGAGCGAAGGTACGTGGGGGAGCGTAGGGCGCGTGCCCACGGTCCCGTGAACTTAGCAAGCCACTCCGGAGGGTCCCCATGACTTCGGACCGTCGATCAATCCCTTAAGCACGCCACCGCTCCCCGGCTAGCAATATATGGCACCTCCGGCCCACTCGAAATGGGTGCGATCATACCGGCACTAAAGCACCGGATCCCATCGGAACTCCGAAGTTAAGCGTGCTTGGGCGAGAGTAGTACTAGGATGGGTGACCTCTGGGAAGTCCTCGTGTTGCACCCCTTCCTTTTTCTTCTTCGACGTTATTGAAAGCGGCCTGCGCTCGTGGGTCCCACCATTCCCTTCTCACATCGAGGCCACCCGTGTGAGCCGGCCATGGCTCGTTCTCCGGGAGGCCCCGCTTTTCTTTCGAGACGAACCAAGGACCGAATTTCGGCGAAGGTACGTGGGGGAGCGTAGGGCGCGTGCCCACGGTCCCGTGAACTTAGCAAGCCACTCCGGAGGGTCCCCATGACTTCGGACCGTCGATCAATCCCTTAAGCACGCCACCGCTCCCCGGCTAGCAATATATGGCACCTCCGACCCACTCGAAATGGGTGCGATCATACCGGCACTAAAGCACCGGATCCCATCGGAACTCCGAAGTTAAGCGTGCTTGGGCGAGAGTAGTACTAGGATGGGTGACCTCTGGGAAGTCCTCGTGTTGCACCCCTTCCTTTTTCTTCTTCGACGTTATTGAAAACGGCCTGCTGCTCGTGGGTCCCACCATTCCCTTCACACATCGAGGCCACCCGTGTGAACCGGCCATGGCTCGTTCTCCCGGGGAGCCCCCGCTTTTCTTTCGAGACAAACCAAGGACCGAATTTCGGCGAAGGTACGTGGGGGAGCGTAGGGCGCGTGCCCACGGTCCCGTGAACTTAGCAAGCCACTCCGGAGGGTCCCCATGACTTCGGACCGTCGATCGATCCCTTAAGCACGCCACCGCTCCCCGGCTAGCAATATATGGCACCTCCGACCCACTCGAAATGGGTGCGATCATACCGGCACTAAAGCACCGGATCCCATCGGAACTCCGAAGTTAAGCGTGCTTGGGCGAGAGTAGTACTAGGATGGGTGACCTCTGGGAAGTCCTCGTGTTGCACCCCTTCCTTTTTCTTCTTCGACGTTATTGAAATCGGCCTGCTGCTCGTGGGTCCCACCATTCCCTTCTCACATCGAGGCCACCCGTGTGAACCAGGCCATGGCTCGTTCTCCCGGGGAGGCCCCGCTTTTCTTTCGAGACGAACCAAGGACCGAATTTCGAGCGAAGGTACGTGGGGGAGCGTAGGGCGCGTGCCCACGGTCCCGTGAACTTAGCAAGCCACTCCGGAGGGTCCCCGTGACTTCGGACCGTCGATCAATCCCTTAAGCACGCCACCGCTCCCGGCTAGCAATATATGGCACCTCCGACCCACTCGAAATGGGTGCGATCATACCGGCACTAAAGCACCGGATCCCATCGAACTCCGAAGTTAAGCGTGCTTGGGCGAGAGTAGTACTAGGATGGGTGACCTCTGGGAAGTCCTCGTGTTGCACCCCTTCCTTTTTCTTCTTCGACGTTATTGAAATCGGCCTCTGCTCGTGGGTCCCACCATTCCCTTCTCACATCGAGGCCACCCGTGTAACCGGGCCATGGCTCGTTCTCCGGGGAGGCCCCGCTTTTCTTTCGAGACAAACCAAGGACCGAATTTCGGCGAAGGTACGTGGGGGGAGCGTAGGGCGCGTGCCCACGGTCCCGTGAACTTAGCAAGCCACTCCGGAGGGTCCCCATGACTTCGGACCGTCGATCGATCCCTTAAGCACGCCACCGCTCCCCGGCTAGCAATATATGGCACCTCCGACCCACTCGAAATGGGTGCGATCATACCGGCACTAAAGCACCGGATCCCATCGGAACTCCGAGTTAAGCGTGCTTGGGCGAGAGTAGTACTAGGATGGGTGACCTCCTGGGAAGTCCTCGTGTTGCACCCCTTCCTTTTTCTTCTTCGACGTTATTGAAAACGGCCTCTGCTCGTGGGTCCCACCATTCCCTTCTCACATCGAGGCCACCCGTGTGAGCCGGCCATGGCTCGTTCTCCCGGGGAGCCCCGCTTTTCTTTCGAGGCAAACCAAGGACCGAATTTCGGCGAAGGTACGTGGGGGAGCGTAGGGCGCGTGCCCACGGTCCGTGAACTTAGCAAGCCACTCCGGAGGGTCCCCATGACTTCGGACCGTCGATCAATCCCTTAAGCACGCCACCGCTCCCGGCTAGCAATATATGGCACCTCCGACCCACTCGAAATGGGTGCGATCATACCGGCACTAAAGCACCGGATCCCATCGGAACTCCGAAGTTAAGCGTGCTTGGGCGAGAGTAGTACTAGGATGGGTGACCTCTGTGGGAAGTCCTCGTGTTGCACCCCTTCCTTTTTCTTCTTCGACGTTATTGAAAACGGCCCTGCTCGTGGGTCCCACCATTCCCTTCACACATCGAGGCCACCCGTGTGAGCCGGCCATGGCTCGTTCTCCCGGGGGAGGCCCCGCTTTTCTTTCGAGACGAACCAAGGACCGAATTTCGGCGAAGGTACGTGGGGGGGCGTAGGGCGCGTGCCCGCGGTCCCGTGAACTTAGCAAGCCACTCGGGAGGGTCCCCATGACTTCGGACCGTCGATCGATCCCTTAAGCACGCCACCGCTCCCGGCTAGCAATATATGGCACCTCCGGCCCACTCCGAAATGGGTGCGATCATACCGGCACTAAAGCATGGGATCCCATCGGAACTCCGAAGTTAAGCGTGCTTGGGCGAGAGTAGTACTAGGATGGGTGACCTCTGGGAAGTCCTCGTGTTGCACCCCTTCCTTTTTCTTCTTCGACGTTATTGAAAGCGGCCTCTGCTCGTGGGTCCCACCATTCCCTTCACACATCGAGGCCACCCGTGTGAGCCGGCCATGGCTCGTTCTCCGGGGAGGCCCCGCTTTTCTTTCGAGGCCGAACCAAGGACCGAATTTCGGCGAAGGTGCGTGGGGGAGCGTAGGGCGCGTGCCCCGGTCCCGTGAACTTAGCAAGCCACTCCCGGAGGGTCCCCATGACTTCGGACCGTCGATCAATCCCTTAAGCACGCCACCGCTCCCCGGCTAGCAATATATGGCACCTCCGGCCCACTCGAAATGGGTGCGATCATACCGGCACTAAAGCACCGGATCCCATCGGAACTCCGAAGTTAAGCGTGCTTGGGCGAGAGTAGTACTAGGATGGGTGACCTCTGGGAAGTCCTCGTGTTGCACCCCTTCCTTTTTCTTCTTCGACGTTATTGAAAACGGCCTGCTGCTCGTGGGTCCCACCATTCCCTTCACACATCGAGGCCACCCGTGTGAGCCGGCCATGGCTCGTTCTCCCGGGGAGGCCCCGCTTTTCTTTCGAGGCGAACCAAGGACCGAATTTCGAGCGAAGGTACGTGGGGGAGCGTAGGGCGCGTGCCCACGGTCCGTGAACTTAGCAAGCCACTCCGGAGGGTCCCCATGACTTCGGACCGTCGATCAATCCCTTAAGCACGCCACCGCTCCCCGGCTAGCAATATATGGCACCTCCGACCCACTCGAAATGGGTGCGATCATACCGGCACTAAAGCACCGGATCCCATCGGAACTCCCGAAGTTAAGCGTGCTTGGGCGAGAGTAGTACTAGGATGGGTGACCTCTGGGAAGTCCTCGTGTTGCACCCCTTCCTTTTTGTTCTTCGACGTTATTGAAATCGGCCTCTGCTCGTGGGTCCCACCATTCCGTTCTCACATCGAGGCCACCCGATGCTGAGCCGGCCATGGCTCGTTCTCCGGGGGAGGCCCCGCTTTTCTTTCGAGACGAACCAAGGACCGAATTTCGGCGAAGGTACGTGGGGGAGCGTAGGGCGCGTGCCCCGGTCCCGTGAACTTAGCAAGCCACTCCGGAGGGTCCCCATGACTTCGGACCGTCGATCAATCCCTTAAGCACGCCACCGCTCCCCGGCTAGCAATATATGGCACCTCCGACCCACTCGAAATGGGTGCGATCATACCGGCACTAAAGCACGGATCCCATCGGAACTCCGAAGTTAAGCGTGCTTGGGCGAGAGTAGTACTAGGATGGGTGACCTCTGGGAAGTCCTCGTGTTGCACCCCTTCCTTTTTCTTCTTCGACGTTATTGAAAACGGCCTGCGCTCGTGGGTCCCACCATTCCCTTCTCACATCGAGGCCACCCGTGTGAAGCAGGCCATGGCTCGTTCTCCCGGGGAGGCCCCGCTTTTCTTTCGAGACGAACCGAGGACCGAATTTCGAGCGAAGGTACGTGGGGGAGCGTAGGGCGCGTGCCCGCGGTCCGTGAACTTAGCAAGCCACTCCGGAGGGTCCCCATGACTTCGGACCGTCGATCAATCCCTTAAGCACGCCACCGCTCCCGGCTAGCAATATATGGCACCTCCGACCCACTCGAAATGGGTGCGATCATACCGGCACTAAAGCACCGGATCCCATCGGAACTCCGAAGTTAAGCGTGCTTGGGCGAGAGTAGTACTAGGATGGGTGACCTCTGGGAAGTCCTCGTGTTGCACCCCTTCCTTTTTCTTCTTCGACGTTATTGAAAACGGCCTCTCGCTCGTGGGTCCCACCATTCCCTTCACACATCGAGGCCACCCGTGTGAGCCGGCCATGGCTCGTTCTCCGGGGAGGCCCCGCTTTTCTTTCGAGGCAGAACCAAGGACCGAATTTCGGCGAAGGTACGTGGGGGGAGCGTAGGGCGCGTGCCCACGGTCCGTGAACTTAGCAAGCCACTCGGGAGGGTCCCCATGACTTCGGACCGTCGATCAATCCCTTAAGCACGCCACCGCTCCCGGCTAGCAATATATGGCACCTCCCGACCCGCTCGAAATGGGTGCGATCATACCGGCACTAAAGCACGGATCCCATCGGAACTCCGAAGTTAAGCGTGCTTGGGCGAGAGTAGTACTAGGATGGGTGACCTCTGGGAAGTCCTCGTGTTGCACCCCTTCCTTTTTCTTCTTCGACGTTATTGAAAACGGCCTCTGCTCGTGGGTCCCACCATTCCCTTCTCACATCGAGGCCACCCGATGTGAGCCGGCCATGGCTCGTTCTCCGGGGGAGGCCCGCTTTTCTTTCGAGACGAACCAAGGACCGAATTTCGAGCGAAGGTACGTGGGGGAGCGTAGGGCGCGTGCCCGCGGTCCCGTGAACTTAGCAAGCCACTCGGGAGGGTCCCCATGACTTCGGACCGTCGATCAATCCCTTAAGCACGCCACCGCTCCCCGGCTAGCAATATATGGCACCTCCGACCCACTCGAAATGGGTGCGATCATACCGGCACTAAAGCACGGGATCCCATCGGAACTCCGAAGTTAAGCGTGCTTGGGCGGAGTAGTACTAGGATGGGTGACCTCTGGGAAGTCCTCGTGTTGCACCCCTTCCTTTTTCTTCTTCGACGTTATTGAAAACGGCCTCTGCTCGTGGGTCCCACCATTCCCTTCACACATCGAGGCCACCCGTGTGAGCCGGCCATGGCTCGTTCTCCGGGGAGGCCCCGCTTTTCTTTCGAGACAAACCAAGGACCGAATTTCGGGCGAAGGTACGTGGGGGGAGCGTAGGGCGCGTGCCCACGGTCCCGTGAACTTAGCAAGCCACTCGGAGGGTCCCCATGACTTCGGACCGTCGATCGATCCCTTAAGCACGCCACCGCTCCCCGGCTAGCAATATATGGCACCTCCGACCCACTCGAAATGGGTGCGATCATACCGGCACTAAAGCGCGGGATCCCATCGGAACTCCGAAGTTAAGCGTGCTTGGGCGAGAGTAGTACTAGGATGGGTGACCTCTGGGAAGTCCTCGTGTTGCACCCCTTCCTTTTTCTTCTTCGACGTTATTGAAATCGGCCTCTGCTCGTGGGTCCCACCATTCCCTTCTCACATCGAGGCCACCCGATGTGAGCCGGCCATGGCTCGTTCTCCGGGGAGCCCCGCTTTTCTTTCGAGGCGAACCAAGGACCCGAATTTCGGCGAAGGTACGTGGGGGGAGCGTAGGGCGCGTGCCCACGGTCCCGTGAACTTAGCAAGCCACTCGGGAGGGTCCCCATGACTTCGGACCGTCGATCAATCCCTTAAGCACGCCACCGCTCCCGGCTAGCAATATATGGCACCTCCGACCCACTCGAAATGGGTGCGATCATACCCGGCACTAAAGCACGGGATCCCATCGGAACTCCGAAGTTAAGCGTGCTTGGGCGAGAGTAGTACTAGGATGGGTGACCTCTGGGAAGTCCTCGTGTTGCACCCCTTCCTTTTTCTTCTTCGACGTTATTGAAAATCGGCCTCTGCTCGTGGGTCCCACCATTCCCTTCACACATCGAGGCCACCCGTGTGAGCCGGCCATGGCTCGTTCTCCCGGGGAGGCCCCCGCTTTTCTTTCGAGACGAACCAAGGACCGAATTTCGGCGAAGGTACGTGGGGGAGCGTAGGGCGCGTGCCCCACGGTCCCGTGAACTTAGCAAGCCACTCCAGGAGGGTCCCCATGACTTCGGACCGTCGATCGATCCCTTAAGCACGCCACCGCTCCCCGGCTAGCAATATATGGCACCTCCGACCCACTCGAAATGGGTGCGATCATACCGGCACTAAAGCACGGATCCCATCGGAACTCCGAAGTTAAGCGTGCTTGGGCGAGAGTAGTACTAGGATGGGTGACCTCTGGGAAGTCCTCGTGTTGCACCCCTTCCTTTTTCTTCTTCGACGTTATTGAAAATCGGCCTCTGCTCGTGGGTCCCACCATTCCCTTCACACATCGAGGCCACCCGTGTGAGCCAGGCCATGGCTCGTTCTCCCGGGGAGCCCCGCTTTTCTTTCGAGGCGAACCAAGGACCGAATTTCGAGCGAAGGTCCGTGGGGGGAGCGTAGGGCGCGTGCCCACGGTCCCGTGAACTTAGCAAGCCACTCCGGGAGGGTCCCCATGACTTCGGACCGTCGATCAATCCCTTAAGCACGCCACCGCTCCCCGGCTAGCAATATATGGCACCTCCGGCCCACTCGAAATGGGTGCGATCATACCGGCACTAAAGCACCGGATCCCATCGGAACTCCGAAGTTAAGCGTGCTTGGGCGAGAGTAGTACTAGGATGGGTGACCTCCTGGGAAGTCCTCGTGTTGCACCCCTTCCTTTTTCTTCTTCGACGTTATTGAAATCGGCCTGCGCTCGTGGGTCCCACCATTCCCTTCTCACATCGAGGCCACCCGATGTGAGCCGGCCATGGCTCGTTCTCCCGGGGAGGCCCCGCTTTTCTTTCGAGGCGAACCAAGGACCGAATTTCGGCGAAGGTGCCGGGGGGAGCGTAGGGCGCGTGCCCACGGTCCCGTGAACTTAGCAAGCCACTCCGGAGGGTCCCCGTGACTTCGGACCGTCGATCAATCCCTTAAGCACGCCACCGCTCCCCGGCTAGCAATATATGGCACCTCCGACCCACTCGAAATGGGTGCGATCATACCGGCACTAAAGCACGGATCCCATCGGAACTCCGAAGTTAAGCGTGCTTGGGCGAGAGTAGTACTAGGATGGGTGACCTCTGGGAAGTCCTCGTGTTGCACCCCTTCCTTTTTCTTCTTCGACGTTATTGAAAACGGCCTCTGCTCGTGGGTCCCACCATTCCCTTCACACATCGAGGCCACCCGATGTGAGCCGGCCATGGCTCGTTCCCGGGGAGGCCCCGCTTTTCTTTCGAGACGAACCAAGGACCGAATTTCGGCGAAGGTACGTGGGGGAGCGTAGGGCGCGTGCCCACGGTCCCGTGAACTTAGCAAGCCACTCCGGAGGGTCCCCGTGACTTCGGACCGTCGATCAATCCCTTAAGCACGCCACCGCTCCCGGCTAGCAATATATGGCACCTCCGACCCACTCGAAATGGGTGCGATCATACCGGCACTAAAGCACGGATCCCATCGGAACTCCCGAAGTTAAGCGTGCTTGGGCGAGAGTAGTACTAGGATGGGTGACCTCTGGGAAGTCCTCGTGTTGCACCCCTTCCTTTTTCTTCTTCGACGTTATTGAAATCGGCCTGCGCTCGTGGGTCCCACCATTCCCTTCTCACATCGAGGCCACCCGTGTGAGCCGGCCATGGCTCGTTCTCCCGGGGAGGCCCCGCTTTTCTTTCGAGGCAAACCAAGGACCCGAATTTCGAGCGAAGGTACGTGGGGGGAGCGTAGGGCGCGTGCCCACGGTCCCGTGAACTTAGCAAGCCACTCCGGAGGGTCCCCGTGACTTCGGACCGTCGATCAATCCCTTAAGCACGCCACCGCTCCCCGGCTAGCAATATATGGCACCTCCGACCCACTCGAAATGGGTGCGATCATACCGGCACTAAAGCACGGATCCCATCGGAACTCCGAAGTTAAGCGTGCTTGGGCGAGAGTAGTACTAGGATGGGTGACCTCTGGGAAGTCCTCGTGTTGCACCCCTTCCTTTTTCTTCTTCGACGTTATTGAAAACGGCCTCCGCTCGTGGGTCCCACCATTCCCTTCACACATCGAGGCCACCCGTGTGAGCCGGCCATGGCTCGTTCTCCCGGGGAGGCCCCGCTTTTCTTTCGAGACGAACCAAGGACCGAATTTCGGCGAAGGTGCGTGGGGGAGCGTAGGGCGCGTGCCCACGGTCCCGTGAACTTAGCAAGCCACTCGGAGGGTCCCCATGACTTCGGACCGTCGATCAATCCCTTAAGCACGCCACCGCTCCCCGGCTAGCAATATATGGCACCTCCGACCCACTCGAAATGGGTGCGATCATACCGGCACTAAAGCACGGATCCCATCGGAACTCCGAAGTTAAGCGTGCTTGGGCGAGAGTAGTACTAGGATGGGTGACCTCTGGGAAGTCCTCGTGTTGCACCCCTTCCTTTTTCTTCTTCGACGTTATTGAAAATCGGCCTCTGCTCGTGGGTCCCACCATTCCCTTCTCACATCGAGGCCACCCGATGTGAGCCGGCCATGGCTCGTTCTCCCGGGGAGGCCCCGCTTTTCTTTCGAGACGGACCAAGGACCGAATTTCGGCGAAGGTACGTGGGGGAGCGTAGGGCGCGTGCCCGCGGTCCCGTGAACTTAGCAAGCCACTCCGGAGGGTCCCCATGACTTCGGACCGTCGATCAATCCCTTAAGCACGCCACCGCTCCCGGCTAGCAATATATGGCACCTCCGACCCACTCGAAATGGGTGCGATCATACCGGCACTAAAGCACTGGGATCCCATCGGAACTCCGAAGTTAAGCGTGCTTGGGCGAGAGTAGTACTAGGATGGGTGACCTCCGGGAAGTCCTCGTGTTGCACCCCTTCCTTTTTCTTCTTCGACGTTATTGAAAACGGCCTCTGCTCGTGGGTCCCACCATTCCCTTCTCACATCGAGGCCACCCGATGTGAGCCGGCCATGGCTCGTTCTCCCGGGGAGGCCCCGCTTTTCTTTCGAGGCGAACCAAGGACCGAATTTCGAGCGAAGGTACGTGGGGGAGCGTAGGGCGCGTGCCCACGGTCCCGTGAACTTAGCAAGCCACTCCGGAGGGTCCCCATGACTTCGGACCGTCGATCAATCCCTTAAGCACGCCACCGCTCCCGGCTAGCAATATATGGCACCTCCGGCCCACTCGAAATGGGTGCGATCATACCCGGCACTAAAGCACGGGATCCCATCGGAACTCCGAAGTTAAGCGTGCTTGGGCGAGAGTAGTACTAGGATGGGTGACCTCCTGGGAAGTCCTCGTGTTGCACCCCTTCCTTTTTCTTCTTCGACGTTATTGAAAACGGCCTCTCGCTCGTGGGTCCCACCATTCCCTTCACACATCGAGGCCACCCGATGTGAGCCGGCCATGGCTCGTTCTCCGGGGGAGCCCCGCTTTTCTTTCGAGACGAACCAAGGACCGAATTTCGGCGAAGGTACGTGGGGGAGCGTAGGGCGCGTGCCCACGGTCCCGTGAACTTAGCAAGCCACTCCGGAGGGTCCCCGTGACTTCGGACCGTCGATCAATCCCTTAAGCACGCCACCGCTCCCCGGCTAGCAATATATGGCACCTCCGACCCACTCGAAATGGGTGCGATCATACCGGCACTAAAGCACGGATCCCATCGGAACTCCGAAGTTAAGCGTGCTTGGGCGAGAGTAGTACTAGGATGGGTGACCTCCGGGAAGTCCTCGTGTTGCACCCCTTCCTTTTTCTTCTTCGACGTTATTGAAATCGGCCTGCGCTCGTGGGTCCCACCATTCCCGTTCTCACATCGAGGCCACCCGTGTGAGCCGGCCATGGCTCGTTCTCCCGGGGAGGCCCCGCTTTTCTTTCGAGACGGACCAAGGACCGAATTTCGGCGAAGGTACGTGGGGGAGCGTAGGGCGCGTGCCCACGGTCCCGTGAACTTAGCAAGCCACTCCCGGAGGGTCCCCATGACTTCGGACCGTCGATCAATCCCTTAAGCACGCCACCGCTCCCCGGCTAGCAATATATGGCACCTCCGACCCACTCGAAATGGGTGCGATCATACCGGCACTAAAGCGCCGGATCCCATCGGAACTCCGAAGTTAAGCGTGCTTGGGCGAGAGTAGTACTAGGATGGGTGACCTCCTGGGAAGTCCTCGTGTTGCACCCCTTCCTTTTTCTTCTTCGACGTTATTGAAAATCGGCCTCTGCTCGTGGGTCCCACCATTCCCTTCACACATCGAGGCCACCCGTGTGAGCCGGCCATGGCTCGTTCTCCCGGGGAGGCCCCGCTTTTCTTTCGAGACAAACCAAGGACCGAATTTCGGCGAAGGTACGTGGGGGGAGCGTAGGGCGCGTGCCCGCGGTCCCGTGAACTTAGCAAGCCACTCCGGAGGGTCCCCATGACTTCGGACCGTCGATCAATCCCTTAAGCACGCCACCGCTCCCCGGCTAGCAATATATGGCACCTCCGACCCACTCGAAATGGGTGCGATCATACCGGCACTAAAGCACCGGATCCCATCGGAACTCCGAAGTTAAGCGTGCTTGGGCGGGAGTAGTACTAGGATGGGTGACCTCTGGGAAGTCCTCGTGTTGCACCCCTTCCTTTTTCTTCTTCGACGTTATTGAAATCGGCCTCTGCTCGTGGGTCCCACCATTCCCTTCTCACATCGAGGCCACCCGATGTGAACCAGGCCATGGCTCGTTCTCCCGGGGAGGCCCCGCTTTTCTTTCGAGGCCGAACCAAGGACCCGAATTTCGGCGAAGGTACGTGTGGGGGAGCGTAGGGCGCGTGCCCGCGGTCCCGTGAACTTAGCAAGCCACTCGGAGGGTCCCCGTGACTTCGGACCGTCGATCAATCCCTTAAGCACGCCACCGCTCCCGGCTAGCAATATATGGCACCTCCGACCCACTCGAAATGGGTGCGATCATACCGGCACTAAAGCACGGGATCCCATCGGAACTCCGAAGTTAAGCGTGCTTGGGCGAGAGTAGTACTAGGATGGGTGACCTCTGGGAAGTCCTCGTGTTGCACCCCTTCCTTTTTCTTCTTCGACGTTATTGAAAACGGCCTCTGCTCGTGGGTCCCACCATTCCCTTCACACATCGAGGCCACCCGTGTGAGCCGGGCCATGGCTCGTTCTCCCGGGGAGGCCCCGCTTTTCTTTCGAGGCAAACCAAGGACCGAATTTCGAGCGAAGGTGCGGTGGGGAGCGTAGGGCGCGTGCCCACGGTCCCGTGAACTTAGCAAGCCACTCCGGAGGGTCCCCATGACTTCGGACCGTCGATCAATCCCTTAAGCACGCCACCGCTCCCCGGCTAGCAATATATGGCACCTCCGACCCACTCGAAATGGGTGCGATCATACCGGCACTAAAGCACCGGATCCCATCGGAACTCCGAAGTTAAGCGTGCTTGGGCGAGAGTAGTACTAGGATGGGTGACCTCTGGGAAGTCCTCGTGTTGCACCCCTTCCTTTTTCTTCTTCGACGTTATTGAAAACGGCCTCCGCTCGTGGGTCCCACCATTCCCTTCACACATCGAGGCCACCCGATGTGAGCCGGCCATGGCTCGTTCTCCCGGGGAGCCCCGCTTTTCTTTCGAGACGAACCAAGGACCGAATTTCGGCGAAGGTACGTGGGGGGGAGCGTAGGGCGCGTGCCCGCGGTCCCGTGAACTTAGCAAGCCACTCCGGAGGGTCCCCATGACTTCGGACCGTCGATCAATCCCTTAAGCACGCCACCGCTCCCCGGCTAGCAATATATGGCACCTCCGACCCACTCGAAATGGGTGCGATCATACCGGCACTAAAGCACCGGATCCCATCGGGAACTCCGAAGTTAAGCGTGCTTGGGCGAGAGTAGTACTAGGATGGGTGACCTCCTGGGAAGTCCTCGTGTTGCACCCCTTCCTTTTTCTTCTTCGACGTTATTGAAAATCGGCCTCTGCTCGTGGGTCCCACCATTCCCTTCTCACATCGAGGCCACCCGATGTGAGCCGGCCATGGCTCGTTCTCCCGGGGAGGCCCCGCTTTTCTTTCGAGACGAACCAAGGACCGAATTTCGGCGAAGGTGCGTGGGGGAGCGTAGGGCGCGTGCCCACGGTCCGTGAACTTAGCAAGCCACTCGGGAGGGTCCCCGTGACTTCGGACCGTCGATCAATCCCTTAAGCACGCCACCGCTCCCCGGCTAGCAATATATGGCACCTCCAGGCCCACTCGAAATGGGTGCGATCATACCGGCACTAAAGCACCGGATCCCATCGAACTCCGAAGTTAAGCGTGCTTGGGCGAGAGTAGTACTAGGATGGGTGACCTCTGGGAAGTCCTCGTGTTGCACCCCTTCCTTTTTCTTCTTCGACGTTATTGAAAACGGCCTCTGCTCGTGGGTCCCACCATTCCCTTCACACATCGAGGCCACCCGTGTGAGCCGGCCATGGCTCGTTCTCCCGGGGAGGCCCCGCTTTTCTTTCGAGACAAACCAAGGACCGGAATTTCGGCGAAGGTACGTGGGGGAGCGTAGGGCGCGTGCCCACGGTCCGTGAACTTAGCAAGCCACTCCGGAGGGTCCCCATGACTTCGGACCGTCGATCAATCCCTTAAGCACGCCACCGCTCCCCGGCTAGCAATATATGGCACCTCCGGCCCACTCGAAATGGGTGCGATCATACCGGCACTAAAGCACGGATCCCATCGGAACTCCGAAGTTAAGCGTGCTTGGGCGAGAGTAGTACTAGGATGGGTGACCTCTGGGAAGTCCTCGTGTTGCACCCCTTCCTTTTTCTTCTTCGACGTTATTGAAAATCGGCCTGCGCTCGTGGGTCCCACCATTCCCTTCACACATCGAGGCCACCCGATGTGAGCCGGCCATGGCTCGTTCTCCCGGGGAGGCCCCGCTTTTCTTTCGAGACGAACCAAGGACCGAATTTCGAGCGAAGGTACGTGGGGGAGCGTAGGGCGCGTGCCCACGGTCCGTGAACTTAGCAAGCCACTCCGGAGGGTCCCCATGACTTCGGACCGTCGATCGATCCCTTAAGCACGCCACCGCTCCCCGGCTAGCAATATATGGCACCTCCGGCCCACTCGAAATGGGTGCGATCATACCGGCACTAAAGCACGGATCCCATCGGAACTCCGAAGTTAAGCGTGCTTGGGCGAGAGTAGTACTAGGATGGGTGACCTCTGGGAAGTCCTCGTGTTGCACCCCTTCCTTTTTCTTCTTCGACGTTATTGAAACGAGCCTCCGCTCGTGGGTCCCACCATTCCCTTCACACATCGAGGCCACCCGATGTGAGCCGGCCATGGCTCGTTCTCCGGGGGAGGCCCCGCTTTTCTTTCGAGACGAACCAAGGACCGAATTTCGAGCGAAGGTACGTGGGGGAGCGTAGGGCGCGTGCCCACGGTCCGTGAACTTAGCAAGCCACTCCGGAGGGTCCCCGTGACTTCGGACCGTCGATCAATCCCTTAAGCACGCCACCGCTCCCCGGCTAGCAATATATGGCACCTCCGACCCACTCGAAATGGGTGCGATCATACCGGCACTAAAGCAGGGATCCCATCAGAACTCCGAAGTTAAGCGTGCTTGGGCGAGAGTAGTACTAGGATGGGTGACCTCCTGGGAAGTCCTCGTGTTGCACCCCTTCCTTTTTCTTCTTCGACGTTATTGAAAACAGCCTCTGCTCGTGGGTCCCACCATTCCGTTCTCACATCGAGGCCACCCGTGTGAGCCGGCCATGGCTCGTTCTCCCGGGGAGGCCCCGCTTTTCTTTCGAGGCCGAACCAAGGACCGAATTTCGGCGAAGGTACGTGGGGGGAGCGTAGGGCGCGTGCCCACGGTCCCGTGAACTTAGCAAGCCACTCCGGAGGGTCCCCGTGACTTCGGACCGTCGATCGATCCCTTAAGCACGCCACCGCTCCCCGGCTAGCAATATATGGCACCTCCGACCCACTCGAAATGGGTGCGATCATACCAGCACTAAAGCACCGGATCCCATCAGAACTCCGAAGTTAAGCGTGCTTGGGCGAGAGTAGTACTAGGATGGGTGACCTCCTGGGAAGTCCTCGTGTTGCACCCCTTCCTTTTTCTTCTTCGACGTTATTGAAAACAGCCTCTGCTCGTGGGTCCCACCATTCCGTTCTCACATCGAGGCCACCCGATGTGAACCGGCCATGGCTCGTTCTCCCGGGGAGGCCCCGCTTTTCTTTCGAGGCCGAACCAAGGACCGAATTTCGGCGAAGGTCGTGTGGGGGAGCGTAGGGCGCGTGCCCACGGTCCGTGAACTTAGCAAGCCACTCCGGAGGGTCCCCATGACTTCGGACCGTCGATCAATCCCTTAAGCACGCCACCGCTCCCCGGCTAGCAATATATGGCACCTCCGACCCACTCGAAATGGGTGCGATCATACCGGCACTAAAGCACGGATCCCATCGGAACTCCGAAGTTAAGCGTGCTTGGGCGAGAGTAGTACTAGGATGGGTGACCTCCGGGAAGTCCTCGTGTTGCACCCCTTCCTTTTTCTTCTTCGACGTTATTGAAAACGGCCTCTGCTCGTGGGTCCCACCATTCCCTTCACACATCGAGGCCACCCGTGTGAGCCGGCCATGGCTCGTTCTCCCGGGGAGCCCCGCTTTTCTTTCGAGACGAACCAAGGACCGAATTTCGGCGAAGGTACGTGGGGGAGCGTAGGGCGCGTGCCCACGGTCCCGTGAACTTAGCAAGCCACTCCGGAGGGTCCCCGTGACTTCGGACCGTCGATCAATCCCTTAAGCACGCCACCGCTCCCCGGCTAGCAATATATGGCACCTCCGACCCACTCGAAACGGGTGCGATCATACCGGCACTAAAGCACCGGATCCCATCGGAACTCCGAAGTTAAGCGTGCTTGGGCGAGAGTAGTACTAGGATGGGTGACCTCTGGGAAGTCCTCGTGTTGCACCCCTTCCTTTTTCTTCTTCGACGTTATTGAAAACGGCCTCTGCTCGTGGGTCCCACCATTCCCTTCACACATCGAGGCCACCCGATGTGAGCCAGGCCATGGCTCGTTCTCCCGGGGGAGCCCCGCTTTTCTTTCGAGACGAACCAAGGACCGAATTTCGGCGAAGGTACGTGGGGGGAGCGTAGGGCGCGTGCCCACGGTCCGTGAACTTAGCAAGCCACTCCGGAGGGTCCCCATGACTTCGGACCGTCGATCAATCCCTTAAGCACGCCACCGCTCCCCGGCTAGCAATATATGGCACCTCCGACCCACTCGAAATGGGTGCGATCATACCGGCACTAAAGCACCGGATCCCATCGGAACTCCGAAGTTAAGCGTGCTTGGGCGAGAGTAGTACTAGGATGGGTGACCTCTGGGAAGTCCTCGTGTTGCACCCCTTCCTTTTTCTTCTTCGACGTTATTGAAAACGGCCTGCGCTCGTGGGTCCCACCATTCCCTTCACACATCGAGGCCACCCGTGTGAGCCGGCCATGGCTCGTTCTCCCGGGGAGGCCCCGCTTTTCTTTCGAGGCAAACCAAGGACCGAATTTCGGCGAAGGTACGTGGGGGGAGCGTAGGGCGCGTGCCCACGGTCCGTGAACTTAGCAAGCCACTCGGAGGGTCCCCGTGACTTCGGACCGTCGATCAATCCCTTAAGCACGCCACCGCTCCCCGGCTAGCAATATATGGCACCTCCGACCCACTCGAAATGGGTGCGATCATACCGGCACTAAAGCACCGGATCCCATCGGAACTCCGAAGTTAAGCGTGCTTGGGCGAGAGTAGTACTAGGATGGGTGACCTCTGAGGAAGTCCTCGTGTTGCACCCCTTCCTTTTTCTTCTTCGACGTTATTGAAAACGGCCTGCGCTCGTGGGTCCCACCATTCCCTTCTCACATCGAGGCCACCCGATGTGAGCCGGCCATGGCTCGTTCTCCGGGGAGGCCCCGCTTTTCTTTCGAGACAAACCAAGGACCCGAATTTCGGCGAAGGTGCGTGGGGGAGCGTAGGGGCGCGTGCCCGCGGTCCCGTGAACTTAGCAAGCCACTCCGGAGGGTCCCCATGACTTCGGACCGTCGATCGATCCCTTAAGCACGCCACCGCTCCCCGGCTAGCAATATATGGCACCTCCGGCCCACTCGAAATGGGTGCGATCATACCGGCACTAAAGCACGGGATCCCATCGGAACTCCGAAGTTAAGCGTGCTTGGGCGAGAGTAGTACTAGGATGGGTGACCTCTGGGAAGTCCTCGTGTTGCACCCCTTCCTTTTTCTTCTTCGACGTTATTGAAAACGGCCTCTGCTCGTGGGTCCCACCATTCCCTTCACACATCGAGGCCACCCGATGTGAGCCGGCCATGGCTCGTTCTCCCGGGGAGGCCCCGCTTTTCTTTCGAGACGAACCAAGGACCGAATTTCGGCGAAGGTGCGTGGGGGAGCGTAGGGCGCGTGCCCACGGTCCCGTGAACTTAGCAAGCCACTCCGGAGGGTCCCCGTGACTTCGGACCGTCGATCAATCCCTTAAGCACGCCACCGCTCCCCGGCTAGCAATATATGGCACCTCCGACCCACTCGAAATGGGTGCGATCATACCGGCACTAAAGCACGGATCCCATCGGAACTCCGAAGTTAAGCGTGCTTGGGCGAGAGTAGTACTAGGATGGGTGACCTCTGGGAAGTCCTCGTGTTGCACCCCTTCCTTTTTCTTCTTCGACGTTATTGAAAACGGCCTCTGCTCGTGGGTCCCACCATTCCCTTCACACATCGAGGCCACCCGATGTGAGCCGGCCATGGCTCGTTCTCCCGGGGGAGGCCCGCTTTTCTTTCGAGACAAACCAAGGACCGAATTTCGAGCGAAGGTGCGTGGGGGAGCGTAGGGCGCGTGCCCGCGGTCCGTGAACTTAGCAAGCCACTCGGGAGGGTCCCCATGACTTCGGACCGTCGATCAATCCCTTAAGCACGCCACCGCTCCCCGGCTAGCAATATATGGCACCTCCGGCCCACTCGAAATGGGTGCGATCATACCGGCACTAAAGCACCGGATCCCATCGGAACTCCGAAGTTAAGCGTGCTTGGGCGAGAGTAGTACTAGGATGGGTGACCTCTGGGAAGTCCTCGTGTTGCACCCCTTCCTTTTTCTTCTTCGACGTTATTGAAAATCGGCCTCCGCTCGTGGGTCCCACCATTCCCTTCACACATCGAGGCCACCCGATGTGAACGGCCATGGCTCGTTCTCCGGGGGGAGCCCCGCTTTTCTTTCGAGGCAAACCAAGGACCGAATTTCGGCGAAGGTGCGTGGGGGAGCGTAGGGCGCGTGCCCACGGTCCCGTGAACTTAGCAAGCCACTCCGGAGGGTCCCCGTGACTTCGGACCGTCGATCGATCCCTTAAGCACGCCACCGCTCCCCGGCTAGCAATATATGGCACCTCCGACCCACTCGAAATGGGTGCGATCATACCGGCACTAAAGCACGGGATCCCATCGGAACTCCGAAGTTAAGCGTGCTTGGGCGAGAGTAGTACTAGGATGGGTGACCTCTGGGAAGTCCTCGTGTTGCACCCCTTCCTTTTTCTTCTTCGACGTTATTGAAAACGGCCTCTGCTCGTGGGTCCCACCATTCCCTTCACACATCGAGGCCACCCGTGTGAGCAGGCCATGGCTCGTTCTCCCGGGGAGCCCCGCTTTTCTTTCGAGGCGAACCGAGGACCGAATTTCGGCGAAGGTGCGTGGGGGAGCGTAGGGCGCGTGCCCACGGTCCCGTGAACTTAGCAAGCCACTCGGAGGGTCCCCATGACTTCGGACCGTCGATCGATCCCTTAAGCACGCCACCGCTCCCCGGCTAGCAATATATGGCACCTCCGACCCACTCGAAATGGGTGCGATCATACCGGCACTAAAGCACGGGATCCCATCGGAACTCCGAAGTTAAGCGTGCTTGGGCGAGAGTAGTACTAGGATGGGTGACCTCTGGGAAGTCCTCGTGTTGCACCCCTTCCTTTTTCTTCTTCGACGTTATTGAAAACGGCCTCTGCTCGTGGGTCCCACCATTCCCTTCTCACATCGAGGCCACCCGATGTGAGCCGGCCATGGCTCGTTCTCCCGGGGGAGCCCCGCTTTTCTTTCGAGGCGAACCAAGGACCGAATTTCGGCGAAGGTACGTGGGGGAGCGTAGGGCGCGTGCCCACGGTCCGTGAACTTAGCAAGCCACTCCGGAGGGTCCCCGTGACTTCGGACCGTCGATCAATCCCTTAAGCACGCCACCGCTCCCCGGCTAGCAATATATGGCACCTCCAGGCCCACTCGAAATGGGTGCGATCATACCGGCACTAAAGCAGGGATCCCATCGGAACTCCGAAGTTAAGCGTGCTTGGGCGAGAGTAGTACTAGGATGGGTGACCTCTGGGAAGTCCTCGTGTTGCACCCCTTCCTTTTTCTTCTTCGACGTTATTGAAAACGGCCTCTGCTCGTGGGTCCCACCATTCCCTTCTCACATCGAGGCCACCCGTGTGAGCCGGCCATGGCTCGTTCTCCCGGGGAGGCCCCGCTTTTCTTTCGAGGCAAACCAAGGACCGAATTTCGGCGAAGGTGCGTGTGGGGAGCGTAGGGCGCGTGCCCCGAGTCCGTGAACTTAGCAAGCCACTCAGGAGGGTCCCCGTGACTTCGGACCGTCGATCAATCCCTTAAGCACGCCACCGCTCCCCGGCTAGCAATATATGGCACCTCCGACCCACTCGAAATGGGTGCGATCATACCGGCACTAAAGCGCCGGATCCCATCGGAACTCCGAAGTTAAGCGTGCTTGGGCGAGAGTAGTACTAGGATGGGTGACCTCCTGGGAAGTCCTCGTGTTGCACCCCTTCCTTTTTCTTCTTCGACGTTATTGAAAACGGCCTCTGCTCGTGGGTCCCACCATTCCCTTCACACATCGAGGCCACCCGTGTGAGCCGGCCATGGCTCGTTCTCCGGGGGGAGGCCCCGCTTTTCTTTCGAGACGAACCAAGGACCGAATTTCGGCGAAGGTGCGTGGGGGAGCGTAGGGCGCGTGCCCACGGTCCGTGAACTTAGCAAGCCACTCGGAGGGTCCCCATGACTTCGGACCGTCGATCGATCCCTTAAGCACGCCACCGCTCCCCGGCTAGCAATATATGGCACCTCCGGCCCACTCGAAATGGGTGCGATCATACCGGCACTAAAGCACCGGATCCCATCGAACTCCGAAGTTAAGCGTGCTTGGGCGAGAGTAGTACTAGGATGGGTGACCTCCGGGAAGTCCTCGTGTTGCACCCCTTCCTTTTTCTTCTTCGACGTTATTGAAAGCGGCCTGCGCTCGTGGGTCCCACCATTCCCTTCACACATCGAGGCCACCCGTGTGAGCCGGCCATGGCTCGTTCTCCGGGGGAGGCCCCGCTTTTCTTTCGAGGCAAACCAAGGACCGAATTTCGAGCGAAGGTACGTGGGGGAGCGTAGGGCGCGTGCCCACGGTCCGTGAACTTAGCAAGCCACTCGGAGGGTCCCCGTGACTTCGGACCGTCGATCAATCCCTTAAGCACGCCACCGCTCCCGGCTAGCAATATATGGCACCTCCGGCCCACTCGAAATGGGTGCGATCATACCGGCACTAAAGCACCGGATCCCATCGGAACTCCGAAGTTAAGCGTGCTTGGGCGAGAGTAGTACTAGGATGGGTGACCTCTGGGAAGTCCTCGTGTTGCACCCCTTCCTTTTTCTTCTTCGACGTTATTGAAATCGGCCTCTGCTCGTGGGTCCCACCATTCCCTTCACACATCGAGGCCACCCGTGTGAGCCGGCCATGGCTCGTTTCCCCGGGGAGGCCCCGCTTTTCTTTCGAGACGGACCAAGGACCGAATTTCGGCGAAGGTACGTGGGGGGAGCGTAGGGCGCGTGCCCGCGGTCCCGTGAACTTAGCAAGCCACTCCGGAGGGTCCCCATGACTTCGGACCGTCGATCAATCCCTTAAGCACGCCACCGCTCCCGGCTAGCAATATATGGCACCTCCGACCCACTCGAAATGGGTGCGATCATACCGGCACTAAAGCACGGATCCCATCGGAACTCCGAAGTTAAGCGTGCTTGGGCGAGAGTAGTACTAGGATGGGTGACCTCTGGGAAGTCCTCGTGTTGCACCCCTTCCTTTTTCTTCTTCGACGTTATTGAAAATCGGCCTCTGCTCGTGGGTCCCACCATTCCCTTCACACATCGAGGCCACCCGATGTGAGCCGGCCATGGCTCGTTCTCCGGGGGAGCCCCGCTTTTCTTTCGAGACGAACCAAGGACCGAATTTCGAGCGAAGGTGCGTGGGGGAGCGTAGGGCGCGTGCCCGCGGTCCCGTGAACTTAGCAAGCCACTCCGGAGGGTCCCCGTGACTTCGGACCGTCGATCAATCCCTTAAGCACGCCACCGCTCCCCGGCTAGCAATATATGGCACCTCCGGCCCACTCGAAATGGGTGCGATCATACCGGCACTAAAGCAGGGATCCCATCGGAACTCCGAAGTTAAGCGTGCTTGGGCGAGAGTAGTACTAGGATGGGTGACCTCTGGGAAGTCCTCGTGTTGCACCCCTTCCTTTTTCTTCTTCGACGTTATTGAAAACGGCCTCTGCTCGTGGGTCCCACCATTCCCGTTCACACATCGAGGCCACCCGTGTGAGCCGGCCATGGCTCGTTCTCCGGGGGAGGCCCCGCTTTTCTTTCGAGACGAACCAAGGACCGAATTTCGGCGAAGGTGCGTGGGGGGAGCGTAGGGCGCGTGCCCGCGGTCCCGTGAACTTAGCAAGCCACTCCGGAGGGTCCCCGTGACTTCGGACCGTCGATCAATCCCTTAAGCACGCCACCGCTCCCCGGCTAGCAATATATGGCACCTCCGACCCACTCGAAATGGGTGCGATCATACCGGCACTAAAGCACGGATCCCATCGGAACTCCGAAGTTAAGCGTGCTTGGGCGAGAGTAGTACTAGGATGGGTGACCTCTGGGAAGTCCTCGTGTTGCACCCCTTCCTTTTTCTTCTTCGACGTTATTGAAAACGGCCTGCGCTCGTGGGTCCCACCATTCCCTTCACACATCGAGGCCACCCGTGTGAGCCAGGCCATGGCTCGTTCTCCCGGGGAGGCCCGCTTTTCTTTCGAGACGAACCAAGGACCGAATTTCGGCGAAGGTGCGTGGGGGGAGCGTAGGGCGCGTGCCCGCGGTCCGTGAACTTAGCAAGCCACTCGGGAGGGTCCCCGTGACTTCGGACCGTCGATCGATCCCTTAAGCACGCCACCGCTCCCCGGCTAGCAATATATGGCACCTCCGGCCCACTCGAAATGGGTGCGATCATACCGGCACTAAAGCACGGATCCCATCGGAACTCCGAAGTTAAGCGTGCTTGGGCGAGAGTAGTACTAGGATGGGTGACCTCCGGGAAGTCCTCGTGTTGCACCCCTTCCTTTTTCTTCTTCGACGTTATTGAAAACGGCCTGTGCTCGTGGGTCCCACC
This sequence comes from Dioscorea dumetorum, assembly GCA_902712375.1. Taxonomy (NCBI): domain Eukaryota; kingdom Viridiplantae; phylum Streptophyta; class Magnoliopsida; order Dioscoreales; family Dioscoreaceae; genus Dioscorea; species Dioscorea dumetorum. The sequence goes on from CACTHL010000236.1 coordinate 105,583, forward strand.
ATTCCCTTCACACATCGAGGCCCACCGGTGTGAGCCGGCCATGGCTCGTTCTCCCGGGGAGGCCCCGCTTTTCTTTCGAGACGAACCAAGGACCGAATTTCGGCGAAGGTACGTGGGGGAGCGTAGGGCGCGTGCCCCGGTCCCGTGAACTTAGCAAGCCACTCGGGAGGGTCCCCGTGACTTCGGACCGTCGATCAATCCCTTAAGCACGCCACCGCTCCCCGGCTAGCAATATATGGCACCTCCGGCCCACTCGAAATGGGTGCGATCATACCGGCACTAAAGCACGGGATCCCATCGGAACTCCGAAGTTAAGCGTGCTTGGGCGAGAGTAGTACTAGGATGGGTGACCTCTGGGGAAGTCCTCGTGTTGCACCCCTTCCTTTTTCTTCTTCGACGTTATTGAAAATCGGCCTGCGCTCGTGGGTCCCACCATTCCCTTCACACATCGAGGCCACCCGTGTGAGCCGGCCATGGCTCGTTCTCCCGGGGAGCCCCGCTTTTCTTTCGAGACAAACCAAGGACCGAATTTCGGCGGGAGTGCGTGGGGGAGCGTAGGGCGCGTGCCCGCGGTCCCGTGAACTTAGCAAGCCACTCGGGAGGGTCCCCGTGACTTCGGACCGTCGATCAATCCCTTAAGCACGCCACCGCTCCCCGGCTAGCAATATATGGCACCTCCGACCCACTCGAAATGGGTGCGATCATACCGGCACTAAAGCACCGGATCCCATCGGAACTCCGAAGTTAAGCGTGCTTGGGCGAGAGTAGTACTAGGATGGGTGACCTCTGGGAAGTCCTCGTGTTGCACCCCTTCCTTTTTCTTCTTCGACGTTATTGAAAACGGCCTCTGCTCGTGGGTCCCACCATTCCCTTCTCACATCGAGGCCACCCGTGTGAGCCGGCCATGGCTCGTTCTCCCGGGGAGGCCCCGCTTTTCTTTCGAGGCGAACCAAGGACCGAATTTCGGCGAAGGTACGTGGGGGAGCGTAGGGCGCGTGCCCACGGTCCCGTGAACTTAGCAAGCCACTCCGGAGGGTCCCCATGACTTCGGACCGTCGATCAATCCCTTAAGCACGCCACCGCTCCCGGCTAGCAATATATGGCACCTCCGACCCACTCGAAATGGGTGCGATCATACCGGCACTAAAGCACCGGATCCCATCGGAACTCCGAAGTTAAGCGTGCTTGGGCGAGAGTAGTACTAGGATGGGTGACCTCTGGGAAGTCCTCGTGTTGCACCCCTTCCTTTTTCTTCTTCGACGTTATTGAAAACGGCCTGCGCTCGTGGGTCCCACCATTCCCTTCACACATCGAGGCCACCCGTGTGAGCCAGGCCATGGCTCGTTCTCCCGGGGAGGCCCCGCTTTTCTTTCGAGACGAACCAAGGACCGAATTTCGGCGAAGGTGCGTGGGGGGAGCGTAGGGCGCGTGCCCGCGGTCCCGTGAACTTAGCAAGCCACTCCGGAGGGTCCCCGTGACTTCGGACCGTCGATCAATCCCTTAAGCACGCCACCGCTCCCCGGCTAGCAATATATGGCACCTCCGACCCACTCGAAATGGGTGCGATCATACCGGCACTAAAGCACCGGATCCCATCGGAACTCCGAAGTTAAGCGTGCTTGGGCGGGAGTAGTACTAGGATGGGTGACCTCCTGGGAAGTCCTCGTGTTGCACCCCTTCCTTTTTCTTCTTCGACGTTATTGAAAATCGGCCTCTGCTCGTGGGTCCCACCATTCCCTTCACACATCGAGGCCACCCGTGTGAAGCCGGCCATGGCTCGTTCTCCCGGGGAGGCCCCGCTTTTCTTTCGAGACAAACCAAGGACCGAATTTCGGCGAAGGTACGTGGGGGGAGCGTAGGGCGCGTGCCCACGGTCCCGTGAACTTAGCAAGCCACTCCGGAGGGTCCCCATGACTTCGGACCGTCGATCAATCCCTTAAGCACGCCACCGCTCCCCGGCTAGCAATATATGGCACCTCAGGCCCACTCGAAATGGGTGCGATCATACCGGCACTAAAGCTGGGATCCCATCGGAACTCCGAAGTTAAGCGTGCTTGGGCGAGAGTAGTACTAGGATGGGTGACCTCTGGGAAGTCCTCGTGTTGCACCCCTTCCTTTTTCTTCTTCGACGTTATTGAAAACGGCCTCTGCTCGTGGGTCCCACCATTCCCTTCACACATCGAGGCCACCCGTGTGAGCCGGCCATGGCTCGTTCTCCCGGGGAGGCCCCGCTTTTCTTTCGAGGCGAACCAAGGACCGAATTTCGGCGAAGGTGCGTGGGGGAGCGTAGGGCGCGTGCCCACGGTCCGTGAACTTAGCAAGCCACTCCGGAGGGTCCCCGTGACTTCGGACCGTCGATCGATCCCTTAAGCACGCCACCGCTCCCGGCTAGCAATATATGGCACCTCCGGCCCACTCGAAATGGGTGCGATCATACCGGCACTAAAGCACGGATCCCATCGGAACTCCGAAGTTAAGCGTGCTTGGGCGAGAGTAGTACTAGGATGGGTGACCTCTGGGAAGTCCTCGTGTTGCACCCCTTCCTTTTTCTTCTTCGACGTTATTGAAATCGGCCTCTGCTCGTGGGTCCCACCATTCCCTTCTCACATCGAGGCCACCCGTGTGAGCCGGCCATGGCTCGTTCTCCCGGGGAGGCCCCGCTTTTCTTTCGAGACAAACCAAGGACCGAATTTCGAGCGAAGGTACGTGGGGGGAGCGTAGGGCGCGTGCCCACGGTCCCGTGAACTTAGCAAGCCACTCCGGAGGGTCCCCGTGACTTCGGACCGTCGATCAATCCCTTAAGCACGCCACCGCTCCCCGGCTAGCAATATATGGCACCTCCAGGCCCACTCGAAATGGGTGCGATCATACCGGCACTAAAGCACGGATCCCATCGGAACTCCGAAGTTAAGCGTGCTTGGGCGAGAGTAGTACTAGGATGGGTGACCTCCGGGAAGTCCTCGTGTTGCACCCCTTCCTTTTTCTTCTTCGACGTTATTGAAAATCGGCCTGCTGCTCGTGGGTCCCACCATTCCCTTCTCACATCGAGGCCACCCGTGTGAGCCGGCCATGGCTCGTTCTCCCGGGGAGGCCCGCTTTTCTTTCGAGGCGAACCAAGGACCGAATTTCGGCGAAGGTACGTGGGGGGAGCGTAGGGCGCGTGCCCACGGTCCGTGAACTTAGCAAGCCACTCCGGAGGGTCCCCGTGACTTCGGACCGTCGATCGATCCCTTAAGCACGCCACCGCTCCCCGGCTAGCAATATATGGCACCTCCGACCCACTCGAAATGGGTGCGATCATACCGGCACTAAAGCACGGATCCCATCGGAACTCCGAAGTTAAGCGTGCTTGGGCGAGAGTAGTACTAGGATGGGTGACCTCTGGGAAGTCCTCGTGTTGCACCCCTTCCTTTTTCTTCTTCGACGTTATTGAAAACGGCCTCTGCTCGTGGGTCCCACCATTCCCTTCACACATCGAGGCCACCCGTGTGAGCCGGCCATGGCTCGTTCTCCGGGGGAGCCCCGCTTTTCTTTCGAGACGAACCAAGGACCGAATTTCGGCGAAGGTACGTGGGGGGAGCGTAGGGCGCGTGCCCACGGTCCGTGAACTTAGCAAGCCACTCGGAGGGTCCCCATGACTTCGGACCGTCGATCAATCCCTTAAGCACGCCACCGCTCCCCGGCTAGCAATATATGGCACCTCCAGGCCCACTCGAAATGGGTGCGATCATACCGGCACTAAAGCGCGGGATCCCATCGGAACTCCGAAGTTAAGCGTGCTTGGGCGAGAGTAGTACTAGGATGGGTGACCTCTGGGAAGTCCTCGTGTTGCACCCCTTCCTTTTTCTTCTTCGACGTTATTGAAAACGGCCTGCTGCTCGTGGGTCCCACCATTCCCTTCACACATCGAGGCCACCCGTGTGAGCCGGCCATGGCTCGTTCTCCGGGGGGGCCCCGCTTTTCTTTCGAGACAAACCAAGGACCGAATTTCGGCGAAGGTACGTGGGGGAGCGTAGGGCGCGTGCCCGCGGTCCCGTGAACTTAGCAAGCCACTCCGGAGGGTCCCCGTGACTTCGGACCGTCGATCAATCCCTTAAGCACGCCACCGCTCCCCGGCTAGCAATATATGGCACCTCCGGCCCACTCGAAATGGGTGCGATCATACCGGCACTAAAGCACCGGATCCCATCGGAACTCCGAAGTTAAGCGTGCTTGGGCGAGAGTAGTACTAGGATGGGTGACCTCCTGGGAAGTCCTCGTGTTGCACCCCTTCCTTTTTCTTCTTCGACGTTATTGAAAACGGCCTCTGCTCGTGGGTCCCACCATTCCCTTCACACATCGAGGCCACCCCGTGTGAGCCGGCCATGGCTCGTTCTCCCGGGGAGCCCCCGCTTTTCTTTCGAGACGAACCAAGGACCGAATTTCGAGCGAAGGTACGTGGGGGAGCGTAGGGCGCGTGCCCGCGGTCCGTGAACTTAGCAAGCCACTCGGAGGGTCCCCGTGACTTCGGACCGTCGATCAATCCCTTAAGCACGCCACCGCTCCCCGGCTAGCAATATATGGCACCTCCGGCCCACTCGAAATGGGTGCGATCATACCGGCACTAAAGCACGGGATCCCATCGGAACTCCGAAGTTAAGCGTGCTTGGGCGAGAGTAGTACTAGGATGGGTGACCTCTGGGAAGTCCTCGTGTTGCACCCCTTCCTTTTTCTTCTTCGACGTTATTGAAAATCGGCCTGCTGCTCGTGGGTCCCACCATTCCCTTCACACATCGAGGCCACCCGTGTGAGCCAGGCCATGGCTCGTTCTCCGGGGAGGCCCCGCTTTTCTTTCGAGGCAAACCAAGGACCGAATTTCGGCGAAGGTACGTGGGGGAGCGTAGGGCGCGTGCCCACGGTCCGTGAACTTAGCAAGCCACTCCGGAGGGTCCCCGTGACTTCGGACCGTCGATCAATCCCTTAAGCACGCCACCGCTCCCCGGCTAGCAATATATGGCACCTCCGGCCCACTCGAAATGGGTGCGATCATACCGGCACTAAAGCACGGATCCCATCGGAACTCCGAAGTTAAGCGTGCTTGGGCGAGAGTAGTACTAGGATGGGTGACCTCTGGGAAGTCCTCGTGTTGCACCCCTTCCTTTTTCTTCTTCGACGTTATTGAAAACGGCCTGCGCTCGTGGGTCCCACCATTCCCTTCACACATCGAGGCCACCCGTGTGAGCCGGCCATGGCTCGTTCTCCGGGGAGGCCCCGCTTTTCTTTCGAGACGAACCAAGGACCGAATTTCGGCGAAGGTACGTGGGGGGGAGCGTAGGGCGCGTGCCCGCGGTCCCGTGAACTTAGCAAGCCACTCGGGAGGGTCCCCGTGACTTCGGACCGTCGATCAATCCCTTAAGCACGCCACCGCTCCCCGGCTAGCAATATATGGCACCTCCGACCCACTCGAAATGGGTGCGATCATACCGGCACTAAAGCACCGGATCCCATCGGAACTCCGAAGTTAAGCGTGCTTGGGCGGGAGTAGTACTAGGATGGGTGACCTCTGGGAAGTCCTCGTGTTGCACCCCTTCCTTTTTCTTCTTCGACGTTATTGAAAATCGGCCTCTGCTCGTGGGTCCCACCATTCCCTTCACACATCGAGGCCACCCGTGTGAGCCGGCCATGGCTCGTTCTCCCGGGGAGGCCCCGCTTTTCTTTCGAGGCAAACCAAGGACCGAATTTCGGCGAAGGTGCGTGGGGGAGCGTAGGGCGCGTGCCCACGGTCCGTGAACTTAGCAAGCCACTCCGGAGGGTCCCCGTGACTTCGGACCGTCGATCGATCCCTTAAGCACGCCACCGCTCCCCGGCTAGCAATATATGGCACCTCCGACCCACTCGAAATGGGTGCGATCATACCGGCACTAAAGCGCGGATCCCATCGGAACTCCGAAGTTAAGCGTGCTTGGGCGAGAGTAGTACTAGGATGGGTGACCTCTGGGAAGTCCTCGTGTTGCACCCCTTCCTTTTTCTTCTTCGACGTTATTGAAAACGGCCTCTGCTCGTGGGTCCCACCATTCCCTTCACACATCGAGGCCACCCGTGTGAGCCGGCCATGGCTCGTTCTCCCGGGGAGGCCCCGCTTTTCTTTCGAGGCCGAACCAAGGACCGAATTTCGGCGAAGGTACGTGGGGGAGCGTAGGGCGCGTGCCCACGGTCCCGTGAACTTAGCAAGCCACTCCGGAGGGTCCCCGTGACTTCGGACCGTCGATCAATCCCTTAAGCACGCCACCGCTCCCCGGCTAGCAATATATGGCACCTCCAGGCCCACTCGAAATGGGTGCGATCATACCGGCACTAAAGCACGGATCCCATCGGAACTCCGAAGTTAAGCGTGCTTGGGCGAGAGTAGTACTAGGATGGGTGACCTCCGGGAAGTCCTCGTGTTGCACCCCTTCCTTTTTCTTCTTCGACGTTATTGAAAACGGCCTCTGCTCGTGGGTCCCACCATTCCCTTCACACATCGAGGCCACCCGTGTGAGCAGGCCATGGCTCGTTCTCCCGGGGGAGGCCCCGCTTTTCTTTCGAGACGAACCAAGGACCGAATTTCGAGCGAAGGTGCGTGGGGGAGCGTAGGGCGCGTGCCCACGGTCCGTGAACTTAGCAAGCCACTCGGAGGGTCCCCGTGACTTCGGACCGTCGATCAATCCCTTAAGCACGCCACCGCTCCCCGGCTAGCAATATATGGCACCTCCGACCCACTCGAAATGGGTGCGATCATACCGGCACTAAAGCACGGATCCCATCGGAACTCCGAAGTTAAGCGTGCTTGGGCGAGAGTAGTACTAGGATGGGTGACCTCTGGGAAGTCCTCGTGTTGCACCCCTTCCTTTTTCTTCTTCGACGTTATTAAAATCGGCCTCTGCTCGTGGGTCCCACCATTCCCTTCACACATCGAGGCCACCCGTGTGAGCCGGGCCATGGCTCGTTCTCCCGGGGAGGCCCGCTTTTCTTTCGAGGCAAACCAAGGACCGAATTTCGGCGAAGGTACGTGGGGGAGCGTAGGGCGCGTGCCCACGGTCCCGTGAACTTAGCAAGCCACTCGGAGGGTCCCCATGACTTCGGACCGTCGATCAATCCCTTAAGCACGCCACCGCTCCCCGGCTAGCAATATATGGCACCTCCGGCCCACTCGAAATGGGTGCGATCATACCGGCACTAAAGCACGGATCCCATCGGAACTCCGAAGTTAAGCGTGCTTGGGCGGGAGTAGTACTAGGATGGGTGACCTCTGGGGAAGTCCTCGTGTTGCACCCCTTCCTTTTTCTTCTTCGACGTTATTGAAAACGGCCTCTGCTCGTGGGTCCCACCATTCCCTTCACACATCGAGGCCACCCGTGTGAGCCGGCCATGGCTCGTTCTCCCGGGGGAGGCCCGAATTTCGGCGAAGGTACGTGGGGGAGCGTAGGGCGCGTGCCCCGGTCCGTGAACTTAGCAAGCCACTCGGAGGGTCCCCGTGACTTCGGACCGTCGATCGATCCCTTAAGCACGCCACCGCTCCCCGGCTAGCAATATATGGCACCTCAGGCCCACTCGAAATGGGTGCGATCATACCCGGCACTAAAGCACGGATCCCATCGGAACTCCGAAGTTAAGCGTGCTTGGGCGAGAGTAGTACTAGGATGGGTGACCTCCTGGGAAGTCCTCGTGTTGCACCCCTTCCTTTTTCTTCTTCGACGTTATTGAAAACGGCCTCTGCTCGTGGGTCCCACCATTCCCTTCACACATCGAGGCCACCCGTGTGAGCCGGCCATGGCTCGTTCTCCCGGGGAGGCCCCGCTTTTCTTTCGAGACGAACCAAGGACCGAATTTCGGCGAAGGTCGTGGGGGGAGCGTAGGGCGCGTGCCCGCGGTCCCGTGAACTTAGCAAGCCACTCCGGAGGGTCCCCGTGACTTCGGACCGTCGATCAATCCCTTAAGCACGCCACCGCTCCCCGGCTAGCAATATATGGCACCTCCGGCCCACTCGAAATGGGTGCGATCATACCGGCACTAAAGCATCGGATCCCATCGGAACTCCGAAGTTAAGCGTGCTTGGGCGAGAGTAGTACTAGGATGGGTGACCTCTGGGAAGTCCTCGTGTTGCACCCCTTCCTTTTTCTTCTTCGACGTTATTGAAATCGGCCTCTGCTCGTGGGTCCCACCATTCCCTTCACACATCGAGGCCACCCGTGTGAGCCGGCCATGGCTCGTTCTCCCGGGGGAGCCCCGCTTTTCTTTCGAGGCGAACCAAGGACCGAATTTCGGCGAAGGTACGTGGGGGGAGCGTAGGGCGCGTGCCCACGGTCCCGTGAACTTAGCAAGCCACTCGGGAGGGTCCCCGTGACTTCGGACCGTCGATCGATCCCTTAAGCACGCCACCGCTCCCCGGCTAGCAATATATGGCACCTCCGACCCACTCGAAATGGGTGCGATCATACCGGCACTAAAGCACCGGATCCCATCGGAACTCCGAAGTTAAGCGTGCTTGGGCGAGAGTAGTACTAGGATGGGTGACCTCTGGGAAGTCCTCGTGTTGCACCCCTTCCTTTTTCTTCTTCGACGTTATTGAAAACGGCCTGCGCTCGTGGGTCCCACCATTCCCTTCTCACATCGAGGCCACCCGTGTGAGCCGGCCATGGCTCGTTCTCCCGGGGAGGCCCCGCTTTTCTTTCGAGACGAACCAAGGACCGAATTTCGGCGAAGGTGCGTGGGGGAGCGTAGGGCGCGTGCCCACGGTCCCGTGAACTTAGCAAGCCACTCGGAGGGTCCCCGTGACTTCGGACCGTCGATCAATCCCTTAAGCACGCCACCGCTCCCCGGCTAGCAATATATGGCACCTCCGACCCACTCGAAATGGGTGCGATCATACCGGCACTAAAGCACGGGATCCCATCGGAACTCCGAAGTTAAGCGTGCTTGGGCGAGAGTAGTACTAGGATGGGTGACCTCTGGGAAGTCCTCGTGTTGCACCCCTTCCTTTTTCTTCTTCGACGTTATTGAAAACGGCCTGCTGCTCGTGGGTCCCACCATTCCCTTCACACATCGAGGCCACCCGTGTGAGCAGGCCATGGCTCGTTCTCCCGGGGAGGCCCCGCTTTTCTTTCGAGACGAACCAAGGACCGAATTTCGAGCGAAGGTACGTGGGGGGAGCGTAGGGCGCGTGCCCACGGTCCGTGAACTTAGCAAGCCACTCGGGAGGGTCCCCGTGACTTCGGACCGTCGATCAATCCCTTAAGCACGCCACCGCTCCCCGGCTAGCAATATATGGCACCTCCAGGCCCACTCGAAATGGGTGCGATCATACCGGCACTAAAGCCGGGATCCCATCGAACTCCGAAGTTAAGCGTGCTTGGGCGAGAGTAGTACTAGGATGGGTGACCTCTGGGAAGTCCTCGTGTTGCACCCCTTCCTTTTTCTTCTTCGACGTTATTGAAATCGGCCTCTGCTCGTGGGTCCCACCATTCCCTTCACACATCGAGGCCACCCGTGTGAGCCGGGCCATGGCTCGTTCTCCCGGGGAGGCCCGCTTTTCTTTCGAGGCAGACCAAGGACCGAATTTCGAGCGAAGGTACGTGGGGGGAGCGTAGGGCGCGTGCCCACGGTCCCGTGAACTTAGCAAGCCACTCGGAGGGTCCCCGTGACTTCGGACCGTCGATCGATCCCTTAAGCACGCCACCGCTCCCCGGCTAGCAATATATGGCACCTCCAGGCCCACTCGAAATGGGTGCGATCATACCGGCACTAAAGCACGGATCCCATCGGAACTCCGAAGTTAAGCGTGCTTGGGCGGGAGTAGTACTAGGATGGGTGACCTCTGGGAAGTCCTCGTGTTGCACCCCTTCCTTTTTCTTCTTCGACGTTATTGAAAATCGGCCTCTGCTCGTGGGTCCCACCATTCCCTTCACACATCGAGGCCACCCGTGTGAGCCGGCCATGGCTCGTTCTCCGGGGAGGCCCCGCTTTTCTTTCGAGGGCGAACCAAGGACCGAATTTCGAGCGAAGGTGCGTGGGGGAGCGTAGGGCGCGTGCCCACGGTCCGTGAACTTAGCAAGCCACTCCGGAGGGTCCCCGTGACTTCGGACCGTCGATCGATCCCTTAAGCACGCCACCGCTCCCCGGCTAGCAATATATGGCACCTCAGGCCCACTCGAAATGGGTGCGATCATACCGGCACTAAAGCACGGATCCCATCGGAACTCCGAAGTTAAGCGTGCTTGGGCGGGAGTAGTACTAGGATGGGTGACCTCCTGGGAAGTCCTCGTGTTGCACCCCTTCCTTTTTCTTCTTCGACGTTATTGAAAACGGCCTCTGCTCGTGGGTCCCACCATTCCCTTCACACATCGAGGCCACCCGTGTGAGCGCCGGCCATGGCTCGTTCTCCCGGGGAGGCCCCGCTTTTCTTTCGAGGCACGAACCAAGGACCCGAATTTCGGCGAAGGTACGTGGGGGGAGCGTAGGGCGCGTGCCCGCGGTCCCGTGAACTTAGCAAGCCACTCCGGAGGGTCCCCGTGACTTCGGACCGTCGATCGATCCCTTAAGCACGCCACCGCTCCCCGGCTAGCAATATATGGCACCTCCGGCCCACTCGAAATGGGTGCGATCATACCGGCACTAAAGCACGGATCCCGTCGGAACTCCGAAGTTAAGCGTGCTTGGGCGAGAGTAGTACTAGGATGGGTGACCTCTGGGAAGTCCTCGTGTTGCACCCCTTCCTTTTTCTTCTTCGACGTTATTAAAATCGGCCTGCGCTCGTGGGTCCCACCATTCCCTTCTCACATCGAGGCCACCCGTGTGAGGCCGGCCATGGCTCGTTCTCCGGGGAGGCCCCGCTTTTCTTTCGAGGCGAACCAAGGACCGAATTTCGGCGAAGGTACGTGGGGGAGCGTAGGGCGCGTGCCCGCGGTCCCGTGAACTTAGCAAGCCACTCCGGAGGGTCCCCGTGACTTCGGACCGTCGATCAATCCCTTAAGCACGCCACCGCTCCCGGCTAGCAATATATGGCACCTCCGGCCCACTCGAAATGGGTGCGATCATACCGGCACTAAAGCAGGGATCCCATCGGAACTCCGAAGTTAAGCGTGCTTGGGCGAGAGTAGTACTAGGATGGGTGACCTCTGGGAAGTCCTCGTGTTGCACCCCTTCCTTTTTCTTCTTCGACGTTATTGAAATCGGCCTCTGCTCGTGGGTCCCACCATTCCCTTCACACATCGAGGCCACCCGTGTGAGCCGGCCATGGCTCGTTCTCCGGGGGAGGCCCCGCTTTTCTTTCGAGACAAACCAAGGACCGAATTTCGGCGAAGGTACGTGGGGGGAGCGTAGGGCGCGTGCCCACGGTCCGTGAACTTAGCAAGCCACTCCGGGAGGGTCCCCGTGACTTCGGACCGTCGATCGATCCCTTAAGCACGCCACCGCTCCCCGGCTAGCAATATATGGCACCTCCGACCCACTCGAAATGGGTGCGATCATACCGGCACTAAAGCACGGATCCCATCGGAACTCCGAAGTTAAGCGTGCTTGGGCGAGAGTAGTACTAGGATGGGTGACCTCTGGGAAGTCCTCGTGTTGCACCCCTTCCTTTTTCTTCTTCGACGTTATTGAAAGTCGGCCTCTGCTCGTGGGTCCCACCATTCCCTTCACACATCGAGGCCACCCGATGTGAGCCGGCCATGGCTCGTTCTCCGGGGAGGCCCCGCTTTTCTTTCGAGGCCGAACCAAGGACCCGAATTTCGGCGAAGGTACGTGGGGGAGCGTAGGGCGCGTGCCCGCGGTCCGTGAACTTAGCAAGCCACTCCGGAGGGTCCCCGTGACTTCGGACCGTCGATCAATCCCTTAAGCACGCCACCGCTCCCCGGCTAGCAATATATGGCACCTCCGACCCACTCGAAATGGGTGCGATCATACCGGCACTAAAGCACGGATCCCATCGGAACTCCGAAGTTAAGCGTGCTTGGGCGAGAGTAGTACTAGGATGGGTGACCTCCTGGGAAGTCCTCGTGTTGCACCCCTTCCTTTTTCTTCTTCGACGTTATTGAAAACGGCCTGCGCTCGTGGGTCCCACCATTCCCTTCTCACATCGAGGCCACCCGTGTGAGCCGGCCATGGCTCGTTCTCCCGGGGAGCCCCCGCTTTTCTTTCGAGGCAGAACCAAGGACCGAATTTCGGCGAAGGTGCGTGGGGGGAGCGTAGGGCGCGTGCCCACGGTCCGTGAACTTAGCAAGCCACTCGGAGGGTCCCCGTGACTTCGGACCGTCGATCAATCCCTTAAGCACGCCACCGCTCCCGGCTAGCAATATATGGCACCTCCGACCCACTCGAAATGGGTGCGATCATACCGGCACTAAAGCACCGGATCCCATCGGAACTCCGAAGTTAAGCGTGCTTGGGCGAGAGTAGTACTAGGATGGGTGACCTCTGGGAAGTCCTCGTGTTGCACCCCTTCCTTTTTCTTCTTCGACGTTATTGAAAACGGCCTCTGCTCGTGGGTCCCACCATTCCCTTCTCACATCGAGGCCACCCGTGTGAGCCGGCCATGGCTCGTTCTCCCGGGGAGGCCCCGCTTTTCTTTCGAGGCGAACCAAGGACCGAATTTCGGCGAAGGTGCGTGGGGGGGGCGTAGGGCGCGTGCCCACGGTCCGTGAACTTAGCAAGCCACTCGGAGGGTCCCCGTGACTTCGGACCGTCGATCAATCCCTTAAGCACGCCACCGCTCCCCGGCTAGCAATATATGGCACCTCCGGCCCACTCGAAATGGGTGCGATCATACCCGGCACTAAAGCGCTGGGATCCCATCGAACTCCGAAGTTAAGCGTGCTTGGGCGAGAGTAGTACTAGGATGGGTGACCTCTGGGAAGTCCTCGTGTTGCACCCCTTCCTTTTTCTTCTTCGACGTTATTAAAAACGGCCTCTGCTCGTGGGTCCCACCATTCCCTTCACACATCGAGGCCACCCGATGTGAGCCGGCCATGGCTCGTTCTCCCGGGGAGCCCCGCTTTTCTTTCGAGACGAACCAAGGACCGAATTTCGAGCGAAGGTACGTGGGGGAGCGTAGGGCGCGTGCCCACGGTCCCGTGAACTTAGCAAGCCACTCCGGAGGGTCCCCATGACTTCGGACCGTCGATCGATCCCTTAAGCACGCCACCGCTCCCCGGCTAGCAATATATGGCACCTCCGACCCACTCGAAATGGGTGCGATCATACCGGCACTAAAGCACCGGATCCCATCGGAACTCCGAAGTTAAGCGTGCTTGGGCGAGAGTAGTACTAGGATGGGTGACCTCTGGGAAGTCCTCGTGTTGCACCCCTTCCTTTTTCTTCTTCGACGTTATTGAAAACGGCCTGCGCTCGTGGGTCCCACCATTCCCTTCACACATCGAGGCCACCCGATGTGAACCGGCCATGGCTCGTTCTCCCCGGGGAGGCCCCGCTTTTCTTTCGAGGACCGAACCAAGGACCGAATTTCGAGCGAAGGTACGTGGGGGAGCGTAGGGCGCGTGCCCACGGTCCGTGAACTTAGCAAGCCACTCGGGAGGGTCCCCATGACTTCGGACCGTCGATCAATCCCTTAAGCACGCCACCGCTCCCCGGCTAGCAATATATGGCACCTCCGACCCACTCGAAATGGGTGCGATCATACCGGCACTAAAGCACCGGATCCCATCGAGACTCCGAAGTTAAGCGTGCTTGGGCGAGAGTAGTACTAGGATGGGTGACCTCTGGGAAGTCCTCGTGTTGCACCCCTTCCTTTTTCTTCTTCGACGTTATTGAAAATCGGCCTCTGCTCGTGGGTCCCACTATTCCTTCTCATCGAGGCCACCCGTGTGATTTCCTTCCAAGTCCTGTTATTGATTATATTTTTTTTCTTCCTTTTTTTCTTGCTTCTCGTGGGTCCCACCATTCCCTTCGCACATCGAGGCCACCCGTGTGAGCCGACCCCATGGCTCGTTCTCCCGGGGAGGCCCCGCTTTTCTTTCGAGGCGAACCAAGGACCGAATTTCGGCGAAGGTACGTGGGGGGAGCGTAGGGCGCGTGCCCACGGTCCGTGAACTTAGCAAGCCACTCGGAGGGTCCCCGTGACTTCGGACCGTCGATCAATCCCTTAAGCACGCCACCGCTCCCCGGCTAGCAATATATGGCACCTCCCAGGCCCACTCGAAATGGGTGCGATCATACCGGCACTAAAGCACGGGATCCCATCGGAACTCCGAAGTTAAGCGTGCTTGGGCGAGAGTAGTACTAGGATGGGTGACCTCTGGGAAGTCCTCGTGTTGCACCCCTTCCTTTTTCTTCTTCGACGTTATTGAAAACGGCCTCTGCTCGTGGGTCCCACCATTCCCTTCTCACATCGAGGCCACCCGTGTGAGCCGGCCATGGCTCGTTCTCCGGGGAGGCCCCGCTTTTCTTTCGAGAGCGGACCAAGGACCCGAATTTCGGCGAAGGTGCGTGGGGGGGCGTAGGGCGCGTGCCCGCGGTCCGTGAACTTAGCAAGCCACTCCGGAGGGTCCCCGTGACTTCGGACCGTCGATCGATCCCTTAAGCACGCCACCGCTCCCCGGCTAGCAATATATGGCACCTCCGACCCACTCGAAATGGGTGCGATCATACCGGCACTAAAGCACAGGATCCCATCGGAACTCCGAAGTTAAGCGTGCTTGGGCGAGAGTAGTACTAGGATGGGTGACCTCCGGGAAGTCCTCGTGTTGCACCCCTTCCTTTTTCTTCTTCGACGTTATTGAAATCGGCCTCTGCTCGTGGGTCCCACCATTCCCTTCACACATCGAGGCCACCCGTGTGGGAACGGGCCATGGCTCGTTCTCCCGGGGAGGCCCCGCTTTTCTTTCGAGACGAACCAAGGACCGAATTTCGAGCGAAGGTACGTGGGGGAGCGTAGGGCGCGTGCCCACGGTCCGTGAACTTAGCAAGCCACTCGGAGGGTCCCCATGACTTCGGACCGTCGATCGATCCCTTAAGCACGCCACCGCTCCCGGCTAGCAATATATGGCACCTCCGACCCACTCGAAATGGGTGCGATCATACCGGCACTAAAGCGCGGGATCCCATCGAACTCCGAAGTTAAGCGTGCTTGGGCGAGAGTAGTACTAGGATGGGTGACCTCTGGGAAGTCCTCGTGTTGCACCCCTTCCTTTTTCTTCTTCGACGTTATTAAAATCGGCCTCTGCTCGTGGGTCCCACCATTCCCTTCTCACATCGAGGCCACCCGTGTGAAGCCGGCCATGGCTCGTTCTCCCGGGAGGCCCCGCTTTTCTTTCGAGGCAAACCAAGGACCCGAATTTCGGCGAAGGTGCGTGGGGGAGCGTAGGGCGCGTGCCCACGGTCCCGTGAACTTAGCAAGCCACTCAGGAGGGTCCCCGTGACTTCGGACCGTCGATCAATCCCTTAAGCACGCCACCGCTCCCGGCTAGCAATATATGGCACCTCCGACCCACTCGAAATGGTTGCGATCATACCGGCACTAAAGCACTTAGGATCCCATCGAACTCCGAAGTTAAGCGTGCTTGGGCGGGAGTAGTACTAGGATGGGTGACCTCTGGGAAGTCCTCGTGTTGCACCCCTTCCTTTTTCTTCTTCGACGTTATTGAAAACGGCCTGCGCTCGTGGGTCCCACCATTCCCTTCACACATCGAGGCCACCCGATGTGAGCCGGCCATGGCTCGTTCTCCCGGGGAGGCCCCGCTTTTTCTTTCGAGGCGAACCAAGGCCCCGAATTTCGGCGAAGGTACGTGGGGGAGCGTAGGGCGCGTGCCCACGGTCCGTGAACTTAGCAAGCCACTCCGGAGGGTCCCCATGACTTCGGACCGTCGATCAATCCCTTAAGCACGCCACCGCTCCCCGGCTAGCAATATATGGCACCTCCGACCCACTCGAAATGGGTGCGATCATACCGGCACTAAAGCACTTGGGATCCCATCGGAACTCCGAAGTTAAGCGTGCTTGGGCGAGAGTAGTACTAGGATGGGTGACCTCTGGGAAGTCCTCGTGTTGCCCCCTTCTTTTTCTTCTTCGACGTTATTGAAAATCAGCCTGCTCGTGGGTCCCCACCATTCCGTTCTGCACATCGAGGCCCATCCGACCGTGATAATCGGCCTAAGCACGCACGTTCCCGGAGCAGGCCCGCTTTTCTTCGACCGAGATAAAGGACCGGATCTACGAACTCGGAAGGGGGGCGTGCTTGGGGCGCGTGCGGACCCGTGACCTTGGAGTCCCGTGGCACTCCTCCTTTTGACGTTTTAAATCGGCCTCGTCGTGGTCATCAATCCTTCTTAAGCACGCCACCGCTCCCCGGCTAGCAATGTATGGCACCTCCGGCCCACTCGAAATGGGTGCGATCATACCGGCACTAAAGCACTAGGATCCCATCGGAACTCCGAAGTTAAGCGTGCTTGGGCGAGAGTAGTACTAGGATGGGTGACCTCTGGGAAGTCCTCGTGTTGCACCCCTTCCTTTTTCTTCTTCGACGTTATTGAAAACGGCCTGCGCTCGTGGGTCCCACCATTCCCTTCTCACATCGAGGCCACCCGTGTGAGGCCGAGCCATGGCTCGTTCTCCGGGGAGCCCCGCTTTTCTTTCGAGACGAACCAAGGACCCGAATTTCGGCGAAGGTACGTGGGGGAGCGTAGGGCGCGTGCCCCGATCCCGTGAACTTAGCAAGCCACTCGGAGGGTCCCCGTGACTTCGGACCGTCGATCAATCCCTTAAGCACGCCACCGCTCCCCGGCTAGCAATATATGGCACCTCCGACCCACTCGAAATGGGTGCGATCATACCGGCACTAAAGCCAGGATCCCATCGAACTCCGAAGTTAAGCGTGCTTGGGCGAGAGTAGTACTAGGATGGGTGACCTCTGGGAAGTCCTCGTGTTGCACCCCTTCCTTTTTTCTTCTTCGACGTTATTAAAATCGGCCTCTGCTCGTGGGTCCCACCATTCCCTTCTCACATCGAGGCCACCCGTGTGGGCCGGCCATGGCTCGTTCTCCCGGGAGGCCCCCTTTTCGGGATGCGATGATACGGCACTAAAGCCGGATCCCATGAACTCCGGAAGTTAAGCGTGCTTGGGCGGAGTAGTACTGGGATGGGTGACCTCCTGGGAAGTCCTCGTGTTGCACCCCTTCCTTTTTCTTCTTCGACGTTATTAAAATCGGCCCTGCTCGTGGGTCCCACCATTCCGTTCTCGCATCGAGGCCACCCGTGTGAGCCGGCCATGGCTCGTTCTCCGGGGGGGCCCCGCTTTTCTTTCGAGCGAACCAAGCCGAGCGAAGGTGCGTGGGGGGAGCGTAGGGCGCGTGCCCGCGGTCCCGTGAACTTAGCAAGCCACTCGGGGAGGGTCCCCATGACTTCGGACCGTCGATCGATCCCTTAAGCACGCCACCGCTCCCCGGCTAGCAATATATGGCACCTCCAGACCCACTCGAAATGGGTGCGATCATACCGGCACTAAAGCGGATCCCATCGGAACTCCGAAGTTAAGCGTGCTTGGGCGAGAGTAGTACTAGGATGGGTGACCTCTGGGAAGTCCTCGTGTTGCACCCCTTCCTTTTTCTTCTTCGACGTTATTGAAAACGGCCTCTGCTCGTGGGTCCCACCATTCCCTTCTCACATCGAGGCCACCCGATGTGAGCCGGCCATGGCTCGTTCTCCCGGGGAGGCCCCGCTTTTCTTTGGAGGCAAACCAAGGACCGAATTTCGGCGAAGGTACGTGGGGGAGCGTAGGGCGCGTGCCCACGGTCCGTGAACTTAGCAAGCCACTCCGGAGGGTCCCCGTGACTTCGGACCGTCGATCAATCCCTTAAGCACGCCACCGCTCCCCGGCTAGCAATATATGGCACCTCCGAGCCCACTCGAAATGGGTGCGATCATACCGGCACTAAAGCATGGGATCCCATCGGAACTCCGAAGTTAAGCGTGCTTGGGCGAGAGTAGTACTAGGATGGGTGACCTCTGGGAAGTCCTCGTGTTGCACCCCTTCCTTTTTCTTCTTCGACGTTATTAAAATCGGCCTCTGCTCGTGGGTCCCACCATTCCCTTCTCACATCGAGGCCACCCGTGTGAGCCGGCCATGGCTCGTTCTCCGGGGAGGCCCCGCTTTTCTTTCGAGGACGAACCAAGGACCGAATTTCGGCGAAGGTACGTGGGGGGAGCGTAGGGCGCGTGCCCGCGGTCCGTGAACTTAGCAAGCCACTCCGGAGGGTCCCCGTGACTTCGGACCGTCGATCAATCCCTTAAGCACGCCACCGCTCCCGGCTAGCAATATATGGCACCTCCGGCCCACTCGAAATGGGTGCGATCATACCGGCACTAAAGCCGGATCCCATCGGAACTCCGAAGTTAAGCGTGCTTGGGCGAGAGTAGTACTAGGATGGGTGACCTCTGGGAAGTCCTCGTGTTGCACCCCTTCCTTTTTCTTCTTCGACGTTATTGAAAACGTGCCTGCGCTCGTGGGTCCCACCATTCCCTTCTCACATCGAGGCCACCCGATGTGAGCCGAGCCATGGCTCGTTCTCCCGGGGAGGCCCCGCTTTTCTTTCGAGGCGAACCAAGGACCCGAATTTCGGCGAAGGTACGTGGGGGAGCGTAGGGCGCGTGCCCGCGGTCCCGTGAACTTAGCAAGCCACTCCGGAGGGTCCCCGTGACTTCGGACCGTCGATCAATCCCTTAAGCACGCCACCGCTCCCCGGCTAGCAATATATGGCACCTCCGACCCACTCGAAATGGGTGCGATCATACCGGCACTAAAGCAAATCAAATCAACTCCGAAGTTAAGCGTGCTTGGGCGAGAGTAGTACTAGGATGGGTGACCTCTGGGAAGTCCTCGTGTTGCACCCCTTCCTTTTTCTTCTTCGACGTTATTGAAATCGGCCTCTGCTCGTGGGTCCCACCATTCCCTTCACACATCGAGGCCACCCGTGTGAGGCCGGCCATGGCTCGTTCTCCCGGGGAGGCCCCGCTTTTCTTTCGAGGCAAACCAAGGACCCGGAATTTCGGCGAAGGTGCGTGGGGGAGCGTAGGGCGCGTGCCCACGGTCCCGTGAACTTAGCAAGCCACTCCGGAGGGTCCCCGTGACTTCGGACCGTCGATCAATCCCTTAAGCACGCCACCGCTCCCCGGCTAGCAATATATGGCACCTCCGACCCACTCGAAATGGGTGCGATCATACCGGCACTAAAGCACCGGATCCCATCGGAACTCCGAAGTTAAGCGTGCTTGGGCGAGAGTAGTACTAGGATGGGTGACCTCTTGGGAAGTCCTCGTGTTGCACCCCTTCCTTTTTCTTCTTCGACGTTATTAAAATCGGCCTCTGCTCGTGGGTCCCACCATTCCCTTCTCACATCGAGGCCACCCGTGTGAGCCGGCCATGGCTCGTTCTCCGGGGAGGCCCCGCTTTTCTTTCGAGACGAGACCAAGGACCGAATTTCGGCGAAGGTGCGTGGGGGAGCGTAGGGCGCGTGCCCACGGTCCCGTGAACTTAGCAAGCCACTCAGGGAGGGTCCCCGTGACTTCGGACCGTCGATCAATCCCTTAAGCACGCCACCGCTCCCCGGCTAGCAATATATGGCACCTCCAGGCCCACTCGAAATGGGTGCGATCATACCGGCACTAAAGCACGGATCCCATCGGAACTCCGAAGTTAAGCGTGCTTGGGCGAGAGTAGTACTAGGATGGGTGACCTCTGGGGAAGTCCTCGTGTTGCACCCCTTCCTTTTTCTTCTTCGACGTTATTAAAATCGGCCTGCTCGTGGGTCCCACCATTCCGTTCTCACATCGAGGCCACCCGTGTGAGCCGGCCATGGCTCGTTCTCCCGGGGAGGCCCCGCTTTTTTTTCGAGGCAGACCAAGGACCGAATTTCGAGCGAAGGTCGCGGTGGGGAGCGTAGGGCGCGTGCCCGCGGTCCGTGAACTTAGCAAGCCACTCCCGGAGGGTCCCCATGACTTCGGACCGTCGATCAATCCCTTAAGCACGCCACCGCTCCCCGGCTAGCAATATATGGCACCTCCGACCCACTCGAAATGGGTGCGTATCCACCGCAAAAAAAGCAGGATCCCATCGGAACTCCGAAGTTAAGCGTGCTTGGGCGAGAGTAGTACTAGGATGGGTGACCTCTGGGAAGTCCTCGTGTTGCACCCCTTCCTTTTTCTTCTTCGACGTTATTGAAAATCGGCCTCTGCTCGTGGGTCCCACCATTCCCTTCACACATCGAGGCCACCCGGTGTGAGCCGGCCATGGCTCGTTCTCCCGGGGAGGCCCCGCTTTTCTTTCGAGACAAACCAAGGACCGAATTTCGAGCGAAGGTGCGTGGGGGAGCGTAGGGCGCGTGCCCACGAGTCCCGTGAACTTAGCAAGCCACTCGGAGGGTCCCCATGACTTCGGACCGTCGATCGATCCCTTAAGCACGCCACCGCTCCCCGGCTAGCAATATATGGCACCTCCGACCCACTCGAAATGGGTGCGATCATACCGGCACTAAAGCACGGATCCCATCGGAACTCCGAAGTTAAGCGTGCTTGGGCGAGAGTAGTACTAGGATGGGTGACCTCTGGGAAGTCCTCGTGTTGCACCCCTTCCTTTTTCTTCTTCGACGTTATTGAAATCGGCCTCTGCTCGTGGGTCCCACCATTCCCTTCTCACATCGAGGCCACCCGTGTGGAACCGGCCATGGCTCGTTCTCCCGGGGAGGCCCCGCTTTTCTTTCGAGACAAACCAAGGACCGAATTTCGGCGAAGGTACGTGGGGGAGCGTAGGGCGCGTGCCCGCGGTCCCGTGAACTTAGCAAGCCACTCCGGAGGGTCCCCGTGACTTCGGACCGTCGATCAATCCCTTAAGCACGCCACCGCTCCCCGGCTAGCAATATATGGCACCTCCGACCCACTCGAAACGGGTGCGATCATACCGGCACTAAAGCACGGGATCCCATCGGAACTCCGAAGTTAAGCGTGCTTGGGCGAGAGTAGTACTAGGATGGGTGACCTCTGGGAAGTCCTCGTGTTGCACCCCTTCCTTTTTCTTCTTCGACGTTATTGAAAACGGCCTCCGCTCGTGGGTCCCACCATTCCCTTCACACATCGAGGCCACCCGTGTGAGCCGGGCCATGGCTCGTTCTCCCGGGGAGGCCCCGCTTTTCTTTCGAGACAAACCAAGGACCGAATTTCGGCGAAGGTGCGTGGGGGAGCGTAGGGCGCGTGCCCACGGTCCCGTGAACTTAGCAAGCCACTCGGGAGGGTCCCCATGACTTCGGACCGTCGATCAATCCCTTAAGCACGCCACCGCTCCCCGGCTAGCAATATATGGCACCTCCGGCCCACTCGAAATGGGTGCGATCATACCGGCACTAAAGCACGGGATCCCATCGGAACTCCGAAGTTAAGCGTGCTTGGGCGAGAGTAGTACTAGGATGGGTGACCTCTGGGAAGTCCTCGTGTTGCACCCCTTCCTTTTTCTTCTTCGACGTTATTAAAATCGGCCTCTGCTCGTGGGTCCCACCATTCCCTTCTCACATCGAGGCCACCCGTGTGAGCCGGCCATGGCTCGTTCTCCCGGGGAGCCCCGCTTTTCTTTCGAGACGAACCAAGGACCGAATTTCGGCGAAGGTGCGTGGGGGGAGCGTAGGGCGCGTGCCCACGGTCCGTGAACTTAGCAAGCCACTCCGGGAGGGTCCCCATGACTTCGGACCGTCGATCGATCCCTTAAGCACGCCACCGCTCCCGGCTAGCAATATATGGCACCTCCGACCCACTCGAAATGGGTGCGATCATACCGGCACTAAAGCACGGGATCCCATCGGAACTCCGAAGTTAAGCGTGCTTGGGCGAGAGTAGTACTAGGATGGGTGACCTCCTGGGAAGTCCTCGTGTTGCACCCCTTCCTTTTTCTTCTTCGACGTTATTGAAATCGGCCTCTGCTCGTGGGTCCCACCATTCCCTTCTCACATCGAGGCCACCCGTGTGAGCCGAGCCATGGCTCGTTCTCCCGGGGGAGCCCCCGCTTTTCTTTCGAGGCGAACCAAGGACCGAATTTCGGCGAAGGTGCGTGGGGGAGCGTAGGGCGCGTGCCCACGGTCCGTGAACTTAGCAAGCCACTCCGGAGGGTCCCCATGACTTCGGACCGTCGATCGATCCCTTAAGCACGCCACCGCTCCCGGCTAGCAATATATGGCACCTCCGCCCACTCGAAATGGGTGCGATCATACCGGCACTAAAGCACGGGATCCCATCGGAACTCCGAAGTTAAGCGTGCTTGGGCGAGAGTAGTACTAGGATGGGTGACCTCTTGGGAAGTCCTCGTGTTGCACCCCTTCCTTTTTCTTCTTCGACGTTATTGAAATCGGCCTCTGCTCGTGGGTCCCACCATTCCCTTCTCACATCGAGGCCACCCGTGTGAG
Organism: Dioscorea dumetorum; assembly: GCA_902712375.1. Taxonomy (NCBI): domain Eukaryota; kingdom Viridiplantae; phylum Streptophyta; class Magnoliopsida; order Dioscoreales; family Dioscoreaceae; genus Dioscorea; species Dioscorea dumetorum. Next base: position 127,989 of record CACTHL010000236.1, read on the forward strand.
CCGGCCATGGCTCGTTCTCCCGGGGAGGCCCCGCTTTTCTTTCGAGGCAAACCAAGGACCGAATTTCGGCGAAGGTGCGTGGGGGAGCGTAGGGCGCGTGCCCACGGTCCGTGAACTTAGCAAGCCACTCCGGAGGGTCCCCGTGACTTCGGACCGTCGATCGATCCCTTAAGCACGCCACCGCTCCCCGGCTAGCAATATATGGCACCTCCGGCCCACTCGAAATGGGTGCGATCATACCGGCACTAAAGCACGGATCCCATCGAACTCCGGAGTTAAGCGTGCTTGGGCGAGAGTAGTACTAGGATGGGTGACCTCCTGGGAAGTCCTCGTGTTGCACCCCTTCCTTTTTCTTCTTCGACGTTATTGAAAATCGGCCTCCGCTCGTGGGTCCCACCATTCCCTTCACACATCGAGGCCACCCGATGTGAGCCGGCCATGGCTCGTTCTCCCGGGGAGGCCCCGCTTTTCTTTCGAGGCAAACCAAGGACCGAATTTCGGCGAAGGTACGTGGGGGGAGCGTAGGGCGCGTGCCCACGGTCCGTGAACTTAGCAAGCCACTCCGGAGGGTCCCCGTGACTTCGGACCGTCGATCAATCCCTTAAGCACGCCACCGCTCCCCGGCTAGCAATATATGGCACCTCCGACCCACTCGAAATGGGTGCGATCATACCGGCACTAAAGCCGGGATCCCATCGGAACTCCGAAGTTAAGCGTGCTTGGGCGGAGTAGTACTAGGATGGGTGACCTCTGGGAAGTCCTCGTGTTGCACCCCTTCCTTTTTCTTCTTCGACGTTATTGAAAACGGCCTCTGCTCGTGGGTCCCACCATTCCCTTCACACATCGAGGCCACCCGTGTGAGCCGGCCATGGCTCGTTCTCCCGGGGAGGCCCCGCTTTTCTTTCGAGACAAACCAAGGACCGAATTTCGAGCGAAGGTGCGTGGGGGAGCGTAGGGCGCGTGCCCACGGTCCCGTGAACTTAGCAAGCCACTCGGAGGGTCCCCATGACTTCGGACCGTCGATCGATCCCTTAAGCACGCCACCGCTCCCCGGCTAGCAATATATGGCACCTCCGACCCACTCGAAATGGGTGCGATCATACCGGCACTAAAGCGCGGGATCCCATCGGAACTCCGAAGTTAAGCGTGCTTGGGCGAGAGTAGTACTAGGATGGGTGACCTCACGGGAAGTCCTCGTGTTGCACCCCTTCCTTTTTCTTCTTCGACGTTATTAAAATCGGCCTGCGCTCGTGGGTCCCACCATTCCGTTCTCACATCGAGGCCACCCGATGTGAGCAGGCCATGGCTCGTTCTCCCGGGGAGGCCCCGCTTTTCTTTCGAGGCAGAACCAAGGACCGAATTTCGGCGAAGGTACGTGGGGGGAGCGTAGGGCGCGTGCCCACGGTCCCGTGAACTTAGCAAGCCACTCCGGAGGGTCCCCATGACTTCGGACCGTCGATCGATCCCTTAAGCACGCCACCGCTCCCCGGCTAGCAATATATGGCACCTCCGGCCCACTCGAAATGGGTGCGATCATACCGGCACTAAAGCTGGGATCCCATCGGAACTCCGAAGTTAAGCGTGCTTGGGCGAGAGTAGTACTAGGATGGGTGACCTCTGGGAAGTCCTCGTGTTGCACCCCTTCCTTTTTCTTCTTCGACGTTATTGAAATCGGCCTGCGCTCGTGGGTCCCACCATTCCCGTTCTCACATCGAGGCCACCCGATGTGAGCCGGCCATGGCTCGTTCTCCCGGGGAGGCCCGCTTTTCTTTCGAGACGAACCAAGGACCGAATTTCGAGCGAAGGTACGTGGGGGAGCGTAGGGCGCGTGCCCACGGTCCCGTGAACTTAGCAAGCCACTCCGGAGGGTCCCCATGACTTCGGACCGTCGATCGATCCCTTAAGCACGCCACCGCTCCCCGGCTAGCAATATATGGCACCTCCGACCCACTCGAAATGGGTGCGATCATACCGGCACTAAAGCCCGGATCCCATCGGAACTCCGAAGTTAAGCGTGCTTGGGCGAGAGTAGTACTAGGATGGGTGACCTCTGGGAAGTCCTCGTGTTGCACCCCTTCCTTTTTCTTCTTCGACGTTATTGAAAACGGCCTCTGCTCGTGGGTCCCACCATTCCCTTCACACATCGAGGCCACCCGTGTGAGCCGGCCATGGCTCGTTCCCGGGGAGGCCCCGCTTTTCTTTCGAGGCAAACCAAGGACCGAATTTCGGCGAAGGTACGTGGGGGAGCGTAGGGCGCGTGCCCGCGAGTCCGTGAACTTAGCAAGCCACTCCGGAGGGTCCCCGTGACTTCGGACCGTCGATCAATCCCTTAAGCACGCCACCGCTCCCCGGCTAGCAATATATGGCACCTCCGACCCACTCGAAATGGGTGCGATCATACCGGCACTAAAGCACGGATCCCATCGAACTCCGAAGTTAAGCGTGCTTGGGCGAGAGTAGTACTAGGATGGGTGACCTCTGGGAAGTCCTCGTGTTGCACCCCTTCCTTTTTCTTCTTCGACGTTATTGAAAATCGGCCTCTGCTCGTGGGTCCCACCATTCCCTTCACACATCGAGGCCACCCGTGTGAGCCGAGCCATGGCTCGTTCCCGGGGAGGCCCCGCTTTTCTTTCGAGGCGAACCAAGGACCGAATTTCGGCGAAGGTGCGTGGGGGAGCGTAGGGCGCGTGCCCACGGTCCCGTGAACTTAGGAAGCCACTCCGGAGGGTCCCCATGACTTCGGACCGTCGATCGATCCCTTAAGCACGCCACCGCTCCCCGGCTAGCAATATATGGCACCTCCGACCCACTCGAAATGGGTGCGATCATACCGGCACTAAAGCACCGGATCCCATCGGAACTCCGAAGTTAAGCGTGCTTGGGCGAGAGTAGTACTAGGATGGGTGACCTCTGGGAAGTCCTCGTGTTGCACCCCTTCCTTTTTCTTCTTCGACGTTATTGAAAACGGCCTCTCGCTCGTGGGTCCCACCATTCCCTTCACACATCGAGGCCACCCGTGTGAGCCGGCCATGGCTCGTTCTCCCGGGGAGGCCCCGCTTTTCTTTCGAGGCAAACCAAGGACCGAATTTCGAGCGAAGGTACGTGGGGGAGCGTGGGGCGCGTGCCCACGGTCCGTGAACTTAGCAAGCCACTCCGGAGGGTCCCCATGACTTCGGACCGTCGATCCGATCCCTTAAGCACGCCACCGCTCCCGGCTAGCAATATATGGCACCTCCGGCCCACTCGAAATGGGTGCGATCATACCGGCACTAAAGCGCGGGATCCCATCGAACTCCGAAGTTAAGCGTGCTTGGGCGAGAGTAGTACTAGGATGGGTGACCTCTGGGAAGTCCTCGTGTTGCACCCCTTCCTTTTTCTTCTTCGACGTTATTGAAATCGGCCTGCGCTCGTGGGTCCCACCATTCCGTTCTCACATCGAGGCCACCCGTGTTAACCGGCCATGGCTCGTTCTCCCGGGGAGCCCCCGCTTTTCTTTCGAGGCCGAACCAAGGACCGAATTTCGAGCGAAGGTACGTGGGGGAGCGTAGGGCGCGTGCCCACGGTCCGTGAACTTAGCAAGCCACTCGGAGGGTCCCCGTGACTTCGGACCGTCGATCGATCCCTTAAGCACGCCACCGCTCCCGGCTAGCAATATATGGCACCTCCGACCCACTCGAAACGGGTGCGATCATACCGGCACTAAAGCACGGATCCCATCGGAACTCCGGAAGTTAAGCGTGCTTGGGCGAGAGTAGTACTAGGATGGGTGACCTCTGGGAAGTCCTCGTGTTGCACCCCTTCCTTTTTCTTCTTCGACGTTATTGAAATCGGCCTGCTGCTCGTGGGTCCCACCATTCCCTTCTCACATCGAGGCCACCCGTGTGAGCCGGCCATGGCTCGTTCTCCCGGGGAGGCCCGCTTTTCTTTCGAGGCCGAACCAAGGACCGAATTTCGGGCGAAGGTGCGTGGGGAGGCGTAGGGCGCGTGCCCACGGTCCCGTGAACTTAGCAAGCCACTCCGGAGGGTCCCCGTGACTTCGGACCGTCGATCGATCCCTTAAGCACGCCACCGCTCCCCGGCTAGCAATATATGGCACCTCCGACCCACTCGAAATGGGTGCGATCATACCGGCACTAAAGCACGGATCCCATCGGAACTCCGAAGTTAAGCGTGCTTGGGCGAGAGTAGTACTAGGATGGGTGACCTCTGGGAAGTCCTCGTGTTGCACCCCTTCCTTTTTCTTCTTCGACGTTATTAAAATCGGCCTCCGCTCGTGGGTCCCACCATTCCCTTCTCACATCGAGGCCACCCGTGTGAGCCGGCCATGGCTCGTTCTCCCGGGGAGGCCCCGCTTTTCTTTCGAGACGAACCAAGGACCGAATTTCGAGCGAAGGTACGTGGGGGAGCGTAGGGCGCGTGCCCACGGTCCGTGAACTTAGCAAGCCACTCGGGAGGGTCCCCATGACTTCGGACCGTCGATCAATCCCTTAAGCACGCCACCGCTCCCGGCTAGCAATATATGGCACCTCAGACCCACTCGAAATGGGTGCGATCATACCCGGCACTAAAGCACTGGGATCCCATCGGAACTCCGAAGTTAAGCGTGCTTGGGCGAGAGTAGTACTAGGATGGGTGACCTCTGGGAAGTCCTCGTGTTGCACCCCTTCCTTTTTCTTCTTCGACGTTATTGAAAACGGCCTCTGCTCGTGGGTCCCACCATTCCCTTCACACATCGAGGCCACCCGTGTGAGCCGGCCATGGCTCGTTCTCCGGGGGAGGCCCGCTTTTCTTTCGAGGCGAACCAAGGACCGAATTTCGGCGAAGGTGCGTGGGGGAGCGTAGGGCGCGTGCCCACCGGTCCCGTGAACTTAGCAAGCCACTCCGGAGGGTCCCCATGACTTCGGACCGTCGATCAATCCCTTAAGCACGCCACCGCTCCCGGCTAGCAATATATGGCACCTCCGACCCACTCGAAATGGGTGCGATCATACCGGCACTAAAGCCCGGATCCCATAGGAACTCCGAAGTTAAGCGTGCTTGGGCGAGAGTAGTACTAGGATGGGTGACCTCTGGGAAGTCCTCGTGTTGCACCCCTTCCTTTTTCTTCTTCGACGTTATTGAAATCGGCCTCTGCTCGTGGGTCCCACCATTCCCTTCTCACATCGAGGCCACCCGTGTGAGCCGGCCATGGCTCGTTCTCCCGGGGAGGCCCCGCTTTTCTTTCGAGGCGAACCAAGGACCGAATTTCGGCGAAGGTACGTGGGGGGAGCGTAGGGCGCGTGCCCACGGTCCGTGAACTTAGCAAGCCACTCGGGAGGGTCCCCGTGACTTCGGACCGTCGATCGATCCCTTAAGCACGCCACCGCTCCCCGGCTAGCAATATATGGCACCTCCGACCCACTCGAAACGGGTGCGATCATACCGGCACTAAAGCAGGGATCCCCGTCGAACTCCGAAGTTAAGCGTGCTTGGGCGAGAGTAGTACTAGGATGGGTGACCTCTGGGAAGTCCTCGTGTTGCACCCCTTCCTTTTTCTTCTTCGACGTTATTGAAAACGGCCTGCGCTCGTGGGTCCCACCATTCCCTTCACACATCGAGGCCACCGTGTGAGCCGGCCATGGCTCGTTCCCGGGGAGGCCCCGCTTTTCTTTCGAGGCGAACCAAGGACCGAATTTCGAGCGAAGGTACGTGGGGGGCGTAGGGGCGCGTGCCCACGGTCCGTGAACTTAGCAAGCCACTCGGGGAGGGTCCCCGTGACTTCGGACCGTCGATCGATCCCTTAAGCACGCCACCGCTCCCCGGCTAGCAATATATGGCACCTCCGGCCCACTCGAAACGGGTGCGATCATACCGGCACTAAAGCACCGGATCCCATCGAACTCCGAAGTTAAGCGTGCTTGGGCGAGAGTAGTACTAGGATGGGTGACCTCTGGGAAGTCCTCGTGTTGCACCCCTTCCTTTTTCTTCTTCGACGTTATTGAAATCGGCCTCCGCTCGTGGGTCCCACCATTCCGTTCTCACATCGAGGCCACCCGTGTGAGCCGACCATGGCTCGTTCTCCCGGTGAGGCCCGCTTTTCTTTCGAGACGAACCAAGGACCGAATTTCGAGCGAAGGTACGTGGGGGAGCGTAGGGCGCGTGCCCACGGTCCGTGAACTTAGCAAGCCACTCCGGAGGGTCCCCGTGACTTCGGACCGTCGATCGATCCCTTAAGCACGCCACCGCTCCCCGGCTAGCAATATATGGCACCTCCGGCCCACTCGAAATGGGTGCGATCATACCGGCACTAAAGCATCGGATCCCATCGGAACTCCGAAGTTAAGCGTGCTTGGGCGAGAGTAGTACTAGGATGGGTGACCTCCTGGGAAGTCCTCGTGTTGCACCCCTTCCTTTTTCTTCTTCGACGTTATTGAAAACGGCCTCTGCTCGTGGGTCCCACCATTCCCTTCACACATCGAGGCCACCGTGTGAGCCGGCCATGGCTCGTTCTCCCGGGGAGGCCCCGCTTTTCTTTCGAGGCAGACCAAGGACCGGAATTTCGAGCGAAGGTACGTGGGGGGGCGTAGGGCGCGTGCCCACGGTCCGTGAACTTAGCAAGCCACTCCGGAGGGTCCCCATGACTTCGGACCGTCGATCAATCCCTTAAGCACGCCACCGCTCCCCGGCTAGCAATATATGGCACCTCCGACCCACTCGAAATGGGTGCGATCATACCGGCACTAAAGCACCGGATCCCATCGGAACTCCCGAAGTTAAGGGCGTTTGTTTCAGCGAAGTGGGTCCGGAAGTGAGGTGAGGTGGCCACTCGTAACCCGTCGGTGTGTTTGTTTCAGGAAGTCGGTCCGGAAGTATTGATTTGACAAGTTCCCTTCCGCGACTCGGCGTCCGAACCGTTGGGGTGAAAAGCTCCGAAGCCATCACCTTCGGCGTCCCAGTTCGGTGGACGTGCTATCCACGTGCTTCTTGCGGGTGACCTCGCCCGAACTTCGGACTTCCCCTCTTCTTTCCCCTTTTCGCCCCTTCTAGGGTTTTCTTCATTGGTGTCTGGATCGAAGCCTCATGCACGAAGCGCAAACCCACCATTTTTCGTCGTGTCCCAGAAATTTAAGTGGCGTGCGCACCCTGCTCCGAAAAAAGGTCTCTGGACATTCCACGGCCCGACAGCGGGTGGAAGCTTTCAGATTTGGTGGGATTATACATACTCCAGCCAAGTTCCACCCTTCTTCTCCGGGATTGTTTTTATTTTTATTATACATTTGCATTGATCTAATCTATAGGCATGCTTTTTCGGGGATTTCTCACGCTATTATTTGTGTACACCGCGTCTTCCGTTTCTCCCGGGTTCTCGTTGATGAGGTTGTATGAAGAGCGGATCAAACCCTATTACCGGGGTTTTCTCCCCACTAGTTTTTAGTGAGTTTTTATTCCTTAGAAATAGAATTTCCATGCGTCTTTGGTTCCTTTGTGGTTTTCCTTTTATCCAATTTAATGACATACTTATTTTCTTCTAAGGATCGGTCCCTTTCCCATGAATTTTCGGGCCTCTCTCCTTCGGTTCCTTTATGGGTTGTTGCTCTTTATATTTTGTTTTCCCAAATTCTCTACTTTCGATTAGTCTCGATTTCTATTTTTCTTATGTGAATTTTGGTGAATTTTTCCCATGTTTGAGTTTGTTGAGATTTTGCTTACCTTACTGTTTGATTTATTTTGGGTTGTTATTTTTGTTTACTTCTTCCATCTTCCGGAGATGATGCACTCTTTATAATTTAACTAAAGTTTCTTCACAATTATATGACTTTTTGAGGACTATTACGTGTCATTGCTTGCATATGTTTTTTTTCATTTTGCAAGATACGTCTCCTCAGCGGTGGGTTTTCATATTCTATATATATATGCCCGGGTATTAGAGTGTGAGATTTGATATTGTATTCATTTCTCATCAATATCGTGCCGTCCAAGTGGTTTTCAATGCTATGTGTTGTTACGGCGTGAGGACCGGTGTGATTGTCGATTACTCGTGGTGATTAAAATAGGTTCCCATACAGCGGTTGTGGAGTTGTTGTTCTTCCTTTGTTTTCATATTTTAGGAAAAATATCATGCTAATTAAGTGATTAAACCATATATCCCCCATGAAATGGTTTCCCTTTGTGATTTGTGGCCTGCTTATCAATTGATGAATATGTCTTCCACGTAGTTATCAATTGTATTTTTATCCTTTTGTAGATGCGCCATTTCTTGCAGCAGAAGTTTTAAATCGATCAACTAGATATCAGCTTATAGCTTGTCATAGTTTTTGTGTATGTATTTTCCAAAATATACCAATGCCTCTAAATATTAGGTAGTTTTCATATTCCCAACAGTTCTGCTGTGTGAGATTTCAATTATTCATTTTTTAAAAGCTTAACATCCGGTGTTTTTCGGTGATTTTTGCTCTTGAATATGCGCGTTCTTGTGACTTATCAATTGATGACTACATCTTCTCTTTTATTAACATTGCTTGCATATAACATTTATAGTAATACGCCATTTCTTGTAAGTTTAAATTTGATGATTATGAATCCTACTTTTCTTGTCATTGTTTGTATAGGTATTTTCCTTTAAAATCTATCTCTTCTCTTCTATGTGGTTTTTCATGTTCCCTACCTTCCCATTTATTCTTGTGAGATTTCAGATTGGTTCATTTTTCATAAGCTCTCGTCCATTGATTTGAAAGGATATTTTTCCTCTTGGAGCATACCTTCATGTCTTCTTGTGGGGTTTTTCAATGGATTACTATATATCTTCTCTTTTATTACATTTCACCTTTTTGTATTTTACTATCACTTTTGTCAGTGCCATTTACTCTAAGTTATAAATTAGTGGATATGTATATCTGCTTTTCTTGTCATAGTTTGTGTAGGTATTTTTTCTTTTTAAGATCTCCCTCTTCTATGTGGGTTTTCATGTATTCCCTACATCCCATTGTGACGCGTGACATTCAGATTGATTCTATTTTTTAAAAACTAAACATCCAGCTTGATTTGAGTGATATTTTGCTCTTGAAGATACTGGCGTTTCTTGAAACTTATCAAGTGATGACTATATCTTCTCTTTTATTAACATTGCTTACGTAGCATGACTAATATATGCCTGCCATTCTTTGTAAGTTTTAAATTGATGATTTTGAATCCTCTTTTCTTGTCATTGTTTGTATTGGTATTTTCCTTTTAAAAATCTTGCTCCTCTATATGGAATTTTTTCATATTCCCCCTACCTTACATTTATTAATTGTGATATTTCAGATTGGTTCATTTTTCATAAGCTCGATCAGGAGTATTGGGTTTAGAAAGGATATTTTCCCTCTTGAACATACAAGCAATATGTCTTGTGTGGTTTTCAATGAATTACTATATCTTCTTTTTTATTAACATTGCCTTGCAGTATGTATTTATCTTAGTAGGACGCCATTTACTCTAAGTTATAAATTAGTGGATATGTATGCGCTTTTCTTTTCATGGTTTGTGTATTTTTTTTTTTCTTTTAAAAGATCTCCTCTCTCATTTTTGGGTTTCATATTCCCTACCCGATCCATTCCCTTGTGATATTTGGATCGATTCATTTTTGAAAAGCTAAACATCAACTTGATTTGGTATTATTTTGCTCTTGAATATCGTTGTTGTTTCTCTGAAACGCATCCCAATGATGACTATATCTTCTCTTTTATTAGCATTGCTGTATGTATTTATGCAGCTATTTCTTGTAAGTTTTAAATTGATGGTGAATCCCTCTTTTCTTGTCATTGTTGTATAGGTAATTTTCCTTTTAAAAATCTTGCTCCTCTGTATGTGGGTTTTCATATTCCCTACCTTACATTTATTAGTGTGTGAAAGTTTCAGATTGGTTCATTTTTTCATAAACACTCGATCCCATTGATTTCGAAGATATTTTCCTCTTGAACATGCGCCATGTCTTTTGTGTGTTTTCAATGGATTACTATATCTTCTCTTTTGATGTGTGGATTTCAGTTTGTAACTTTGTTTTGATAAGTTCCCCAATCCGATTGATTTGAAACGATATTTTTACACGTGAGCAGCCGGCGGTGTGAAGCTAAACGGAATTGATTAAACTATGTTCTCCTCTTTGCAATGGTTGTTGTTTGTTCTTCTCTGTTTTATTATTTTCATCGTTTAGTATATCATTCACTATTATTGAGTGTAGAAATGTAGATTTCCCCATGCCTTTGTTTTCTTTCTTGTGTGTTTACTTGTATATGCCCTTGATGAATGTGTACTCATTTTTACTATCATTGTTTGCGGTACTTTCTTGTTCGATCTACTTATACCGCACGTCTTCAGCGTGTTTTGGTATGGTTTCTCTCGTTTAAACGAGTTATTTACTGCAATGATTCTTGTGTTTGCTCTTCATTTTCTTATTTTCTTATAAAAGTATATCTCGACCATTGGTGATTAAATAGTCTGTTGTGATTTTTTCACTTTACTTCAATTTGTTCATCTTCTACAATTATATTTCAAATTTTGTTCATCTTCTACGGATAACCATCATGCGTAATATTTTGAACTCTAGATTTGTTATG
>CACTHL010000237.1:0-160670 GCA_902712375.1 Dioscorea dumetorum
CCGAGACCAAGTGGGTACACAAATGCCTCAATACCTCGTCTCCTCGCATATAACCATCATAGGAGGACACCACCTTTAACCAAAAACCAAAAATTCAAGAACGGGAATAATCAGGTTTACAATCTATGATCCAAAGAAAACTAAAGGTGCAAAACCCAAGGTCTTAAACAAATAAATGTATTTATTAAACACCAAAGGAAGACTTATCCTTATACTAACCACTTGGTGCTCACTCCAATCCATCCCGCTAAACTAGTTACCACACATCTACTCCCCGATCCTAAAGGTGGAGCAACTATTTATGAGCTAAAATCAGCCCCGTAAGCAACCACTAAAAACAATAATATAGAGAGATCACAAAAATTCAATGATTTACAAAAACGTACTTAAATGTGATGTTGTACAATAATTATCAAAATCAAAACCCCGTACATAAGAACGTTTCCGGGCACAGACACAAATTTTTCATATAAACATGCATATATGTCCCCCAAATAACTAATGCCAAAAACAAAATAACAGAATTCATTTATTTACCCTCGGCGACCCGAGCGGATTATGGTAGGCCGTTATTCTCCACCGATTTAACAAGCAAAACTATAGTTTCTTATCGGATTCCGAGTTCATGTCCACATGGTCAGTGTTTAACTCCAATGATAGGGTTATTGCAAAGTAAATTAGGGACTACAATTTGCTATGGTCAAAATATATCGTCTAAAAGCAAGTCAACACAAAATAATGAAATTCGGTGATCTCATTTTCTAATGAGCATAACTCAAACTATTTCAAATCAACTAAATAAATAACAATTAGATAAATCATTAAATAAATAAATATATGCATAAATGATCAATAAATTTGAAAATATTAATATGCATAATATCTTAAACTCAAAACAATTAAATATAATATCACGAAAATTTATTCACAATAAAACCCAAAATAATTAAATAATTATGTGAATTAATTTCAGAAATCTGAAATTTTATATATATACAATATACAAGTGTATATACGTGGTTTACTTACTCTGGGAAAATTTTTTCAATCTATAGAACAAGCTCGGACACAAAAATCGGGATTCGGGTAAAGATCCTATAACATGCACATAATATTTTGACTTAAATTCCAAATCCTAAATACAAATATTAACCACTGGTTAATCCTAATTAAGAATCTAGACACAAGCTATGTAAGCAAACACGGGGTATACAAGATCTCAAAACCCTAATGATGCTATTGAGGTTAAAGGCTAATGTGCAAGGGTATTATAAAAGAATATTTTAAAAGGGTATAAATACAAAAAGAGTAAAGCTATTATTTTCTAAATTCGGATTCTTTCAAAGGTATAAAAATAAATAATCAAGTCTAATGGAGATATGAACTATTTTAACATGACCAATAGGGGCTAAAATATGTATAACTTTGTCTAACATCCTCCAAATTACAAAATTCTTTCTTTAACGAAAACTAGACGTACAAGTCTATGACATATCCAAAATTCGTATTGTTCAGAATACTATTAAATTTATAGCATCCATTTGAATATTCATCTATTTCTGCAAACCAATAAAATCATATACGACATTTTTTACATGCATATCTCTCAGAATACATCCTCACATAATATGATCATTTAGGAGTAGATAGTTACTCGAAAAAGGAACAACTTTTGTATTTTGCACCTGGCCTGATTCAACCTTTAAAACCATCAACAATATTAATCAATTTTCAAGTTCCGTACAGAATACTATTTGACGCAGCTACACTAATATGGTCATATCTCATAGAATACAGATGTATAAAATCTGACATTTTGCAGGTAATTAGTTGATATCGAACCCTATAACTTTTTTTATGCTTCACTTTGCTCGATCCAATCTCTAAAGGGATGTATTATGGCCGTCAATTTTCAGGTTTTGCAGATAATACACTAATAGGGTTATATTTTTAAAACCACAATTTTATAAAATCTGAAATTTTTGCAGAAATAAAATCTAGGGTTACTTACGCATTCCTAATGTATGAACTATCCTTTTCTTCTCCAAATTCAGAAATTATCACCCTCATTGAGCATATATAATGACTTTTAATCCTCTTGCTCTTCATATTAGACTTAAGGTTCACAAATAAAACAAGAGAAACAACTACTCTACAAACATTGCACTCAATTTCCAATTGTTGATCATTTCTTATATGCAACTGCAAAAGAACTTCCACACAATTAATCCTTCAATGAAGCAAGTAGCACAGTACCCATCTAATGAAATCTCATGAGCATTACCTTAAAAAAGAAAACCGTGTAGATGAACTACACCAATGCATCCCGACTTTTAATTATCGCAGTCCATGAATCAAACACAATAGCAATGCATTTCTATACTTGGAATCAAAACAAATGAATAAAATAAAAATGCGGCTATTTATGGAGATCAAACAACACACAATCGAAACCCTTGATCCGAATAAACGGATGCTTACCTAAAAAAAGCGAGAGAAAAAAATTGATATGAATCCTCTCTTCCTCTTCGTCATCACCGGCACTTCACGAAACTAAGGAAGAAGGACGCGGGCTAGGTCTCGGGTGAAATTCTCTCATGAGTTTCGAGGCCTTCTTCCCACGATCTAATGGTTATAGGGGATAAGGTTCGGAAGGTTTAAAGTTTAAAACAAAATAAAGAATTAAAAATAAAATTTAAGGGCTGAGATTAAAAGATGGCTTTACAAACGATAAGGTTGGGAAGTTTAAAATTTGAAAAACATATCTTAAAAAGATAATCTAATGGCTATTAAAAGGTGGGTTTTACAGAAACCATCTCAGATTATGCCAAGCAATCATTGGCTAGAATTGAGTCCAGTATTGTGAGGCTGGTAGTGGCAACCAATTACTTTGTGATCAATCCTAATATGATCACCATGGTGCACCAATGAGTGCATTTTAATGGGTTGTAGGATGAGGAAATGGACACATTGCAAACTTCTTTGAAATAGGTGATACTTTCAAGATCAAAGAGTTTTAAACTCTATCAAGAAATACTAAGGTTGTTCTCCGGCCTTTTTGTTGAGAAGTAAGGCCAAACAATGGTTATCTTCACTACCAAGAAACTCTATCATGACATGGAAACACATGGCAGAGAAATTTTTAGTGATGTATTCCCACCCGCCAAGACCACTAAAATGAGGAATGAAGTCCCTTTTGACAGCCAACAAGAGGCAAAAATGCTTTCCAAAGTGTGGGAAAGGTTCAAAGATCTGTTGAGGACTAGTTTGCATCACAGTTTGCCCATTTGGATGCAAATACAAACTTTCTACAACGGGTTCAACTAGTCCACTACTTCAGACCTAGTACATTGAATAGCAAGACTCCTGAGACGGACAACAACTGTTTAAAGAAAGTTTTTGCCATTAACAGCTATCATTGGAGAGCCACACTAAGAAGATTAACGGTCTCTCAAGTGTTTAGCTACCGGTACAGGTCATGTAGTGTCAGATGTGTGGATAAAGGTGCAAGATGGGCCAGCTCGGCACGGCACGGCCCGGGCACGGTGAGGCCCGAGCACTGTTTGTGCTCGGGTCGGGCCCGCACGGCCCACCTTTCATGTAGTTTATTAAATTTACATGAATACAATTATACAAGGAAAGATAATTTTTTCAAATTTAACATAATATTATAAAATTACATAGAAAAAATAAAGATAAACTAAAAATAAATTACAAATAGATATAGAAAAAATTTTGACATTTATTTAAAAACTATGACAACAATTTAGAAAATTACAAGCTTCGAACTTCATTTGATTAATCTATTTCTTCATCAACACGGGTTGAAGTTGAATGCTCGGATGGTGTAAGGCCCTCTCCAGTCTCACTACCTTCTTCATGCATTTGGTACTCTTATAACCTATCTTATGCTTCTAGCCAATCCTTCAGACATATGCACATTTGCACTATTGCTTGGTTCATGCGGCTCCTCTTATCATCGAGTACCCTTTTTCCCGTACTAAAACAACACTCCAACGCTATCTAGACATCGGTGGAGTTAGTAGATCACGTGCCATGGCGGCTAGCACGGGATAGTTATGTTCTTGTTGTTTCCACCACGAGCAAATATTAAAGTTATTAATTTCTTCGGTAGTAAGAAAATCATTAAAATTATTATTTAAAAAAAGATTTAATTCATGCAAAGATATAGTATTAGAAGAAGAAGAAGAAGAAGAAGAAGAAGAAGAAGAAGAAGAAGAAGAAGCACTTGTAGATTTTCTTCTAATCATATTTATAAGATCGTCCGGAGATTTAGTTTTGGAAAGTGAAGAAGATTTTTCAAAATCTCCGGCAAAAGTAGAAGCTCGTCGATTTCCATATGTATGGTTATATTCATTATACATATCATGAAGCAAACAACGATATTCATCTTTGAAAATTGAATGATCAAGTCCCATGTTTTCATCATAAGAATCAATCATACAAAAAGTACCATCAATTTTAAAACGAGGATCAAGAAACATAGATAAAACGGGAAGAGGGCCAATTTTTGCAAAATAATTTTTAAATTTGAATTCCATAGGAGCAACAATGGGAGCAAAATTAGGATCAAATCTATATTTTTCAAAAATTTCACTAATATAATATAAATGAGAAATAGTCATAAAAGTAGTAGAATAATAAATAACGGAAAAAAATTAGTTGCGGAATTAAAAATTTCCAAAAACTCCTTTATCATATAGCTAACTTCCCAATCATAATTAGTTATTCCAAGGTCGGGAAAAAACTCACGGCAATACATTGTAAGAACATCTGTGTAATCATAAGCACAATCCAACATATTATAAGTTGAATTCCACCTATGAGGAACATCGGAAATAAATTTTTTATATTTTTTCCCCATTTGCCTACAATATCTTTTGAATTCATGCCTTCGTGAAGAAGAGTTTTTTGCATATAAAATAGCTTCTCTAACTCTACGAATATGAAGATCAATAATTTTCAAATCATCTCTAACACATAAATTTAATATATGGCATATACAACGAACATGAAAAATTTTTCCGGAAAACATTGGATCTAAATGCATTTTTAACATATCAACGGCACAATTATTTGCCGAAGCATTGTCAAGAGAGATTGAAAATACAAATTTTTCAATTTTGTACTCATTAATAGTACCCATGATGTAACCGGCAATATTACTTGCGGTATGTTGATATTCTAATTCAATAAAACTCAAAATACGTTTTTGCAAAGTCCAATTATTATTACTATAATGAGCGGTAACACAAAGATAATCGGAATTATTTTGAGAAGACCAAATATCAGAAGTAAGAGAAATTTTAAATAAACCTTTAGAAATTTCGGAAATTAATTTTTTTTTATATTCTTCATAAATAATAAGACAATATTTTCTCATAGTAGTCCTTGAAACGGATTTAAAATTCGGATTAAAACCTTTCACTTTCATTTTTATAAAAGCGAGATTTTCAACAAGATAAAAATGTTGTTCATTTTGAACAATAAATTTTGCAATCCATTTTCTTGCATTTTCATTTGAAAAAACAAAAGTTCCAATACTTGAATTTGTAAAACTAATTTGTGTTTGGGAAGGATCATTTTGACCAGTAGCATGTTTATCGGCATGCCTTTTCAAATGACCCATGCCACCCGAAGTTTGACAAGAAAATTCTTTTTTGCATTTTTTACAAATGGCACGAGCCCCTTTGTTTGGAAATTCAACAATATCATAAAATTCCTATACCCCCGAAGTTCTTTTTTTTCTGTTTGTTTGAGGCCTGCTACTAGATGGTCCCATATTAGGGGGTTCATGAGTGTGCTCAAGTTGTGAATCATCGAAATTTTTGGAATTGTTTTCATAAAAAAAATGGTGTGTCAAAAGGAAAATTAGGAGAGCCGGCCATTATAAAAAATAAAAAAAAGGTTTAGGGTTACCTCAACCTTGATGATGTAAATTTAATTCGTGGTTTTTCTTGAGAATTCCGAATTGATTAATTGACGAAAAGGTGAGGGAATTGCCGGAGTAATGAAATGCTTGAGCCGAATTTGATAAACTTCAAATCTTGAACTTGAAGAGATTGAGAATTAAGAGAGTTTGGAGTCTTCAATGCTTGAGAGATTAGAACAAGAATGAGTAATTTGGTGTGGAGAAATATGTAAATGTTTGTGGGTATTTATAGGTTTTTTTAATTTTTCTAATTCCCAAAATACCCTTGTAAACTAGCCGTTTATTGTTGTTGGAAAAGGCAAAAAGGTAATTATATTTTAAAGTCTAAAATACCCTTGTATACTAGCCGTTTATTGTTGTTGAAAAGAGTAAAAAGGTAATTATATTTTAAAGTCTAAAATACCCTTAAAAACTAGACGTTTTATAGTTGTTAAAAGGGCTAAAAATGTCATTTTTTTAATATTTAAATTAATTGGTTAAAAAAATAAAAATAATCCCGCCGGGCCGGCCCCAACGGCTAGTTGTTGCGGGCCGTGCCTGGCGGGCCCGCGTGCTCGGGCCAGCACAGCCCATGGCGGGCCGCAGGCCGTGCCGGCCTGCGGGCCGCCATGGCTTAGCCTGCCATGGCCCAAGGATGTAGCTAGCACGGCCCAGCTTGCACCTCTATGTGTGGAGATGATCACATCCCCAAGGATTGTCCAATCATTCATGCAAGGGTAGAGTCAATAGAGCAAGTGGACATTGTAAGCAATGTTCCACAGCAATCGAAGAACCCCTTTAGCCAAACTTAGTATCTCAGAAATTAGACTCATGAATCACTCATTTAACTTAATAAGCGAGCCAAGCCCATCCCTTAACAAGTCAATTATCTGTGCTCTATCAAATGCATTGGTTGGTTTCTTGCCCTAGTGTTAACCAGTTTTATTTTGAATGTCTTTTGAAATTTATGTCACTAATGTATTATACATAAAATTTGGCAAGGGCACCTATTTTTCCTGATTCTTTTTTATTTAAAACATTATTGATGAACAAAACATATGAAAATCCATGATTCTTTTTTACTAAAATTAGTAAATATTAATTATCAAAGGTGCCTTATAATAAAATTGAAATAATAAAATGGAAAAAAAAATCCTTGACGCATGAGCGAAAAAAATACGGCTCTAATGAGATGCCATGATTAGCTTTCACCATCGCATCTTTCGATTCTTTTCTTCTTCTTCTTATTGCTTCTCCTGGGGGTAACAATTGAGTGAAAAAAAATAAAGAATCTTCTAATAATCAGAAGCAAAGAAACACTCTTTTTAGGGTTTCGGTTTCCATCATCCACCATCACAAACTATCCTGTACATGCACATCTCTTCTTCTCGATCTTCTTCTTTCTATTAGAATTATTAATTCCTTTGGGGACAAAGAATCAACAAAAATATAAAAGAAAATAAAATAAACACATTAGGGTGCTCAGTTTATAAGTTCAGTTTAGCTCAGCTATATATATATATATATATATATATATATATATACACTTAACAAAGATCTCAATACATTTCAAAACAAAACCAGTAGTAAGTAATCTCCTCCCAAACCTTTTCACAAGTCAGTACTGATGGATCACCACCTGCTCCTCTCCCACCACAACCCAATCTCCCTCATTCCAATCTCCAGATCGGCCGCCGCCACCAAAAGATCCACCGCCTGCGCCGGCTCCAAAACATCCACAACATCCTTGAGCGTCCTCATCCTCAACCCATCCGCCCTCCTTATGATCCCTTCCATCCTTCCCATCTTCTCCTCAAGTTCCGCATCCGTCACCGGGAATAAATCCCCCAGCCCCACCTGCAACTCTCTCAGCTCATCCTCAATCTCCCCTTCCTCCCCAATCGTCCTCCTCTGCACCTCATCCACTCTCCCCAGCTGCGTCGGCGACAGATCCCCAAGATCCCCTGAATGGATTCCAATCAGGAGATCCTCAAGCTGAGACTGAAACCGGATTCCAGACTCCGAGTACAGAAGGTGAATCACCGCGCTCGGTCTCCACCCGGCGATCCAGTGCGTGCCACGCTCCAGCGGCGTCACCCAGGGCTCGCAGTAGAAACGAACAGGGTCGGAGCGGACTGTCTCGGCGCGCGCGCGGAAGTAGGCCTCGTACCGGGCCATGGCGCGGGACACGGCGTCACGTATGATGTTGGCATCGGGAGTGGCGCGTACAGTGTTGAGATCGTCTTTGAGGAGGCGTTGTTGCTGGAGCCACACGCTGGGGAGTTGGCGGGCCGGCATCTCGTGGTCTCTCACGCTCCGAGCGACTACTGTTGTTTAGGGTTAGTGGGTGGTATTCTTGGAAGTGATGATGTATATATAATATATATAGGGAGAAGTATAGCGCCGATGGTTTTGGTTTTGGTTTTGGTTTTGGTTTTGGTTTTGGTTTGGCTGAAACCGGGCGGGGAAAAACATGGTCGTGGAAAATGGGATGGTAGGTGTGGGGCCCGCTTGGTTGTTTATCGTTGCGGGAAAAGATTTGATAGTGATCTTTATCTAGTTCGTCCATCGCCATTTAGATATTTCCCGAAACTTCAGACAAATATATATATATATATATATATATATATATAGGATTGCATTTAGTTGGTTTGTTTTTTATCAGGCAACAATGGATGGTGAGGTGAGATTGTTCTTCGGTTTTACTCTTTCATATTTTTTAGAATTTTTTTGGTTGGCACTACTGAAGAATATTAATAACTACAGAATACAAAAAAGACAATTTCAACTCCATGTTTCATTGCTCACATTTTTTAAGAAATACCAATAGATTATAATAAATGCTTAGCTATTAAAGATTATAATAAATGCGTAATTAAGAAATATTTTAGTATTGCATGATTATTATTTTGGCAAAGTTTTGGTTTAAATAACTTGTTCTCAGCAAATTCGAATTTTATTAAGTAGAAAATAAAAATAAGTATTATTCAATTCTCCAACCAAATAACTAATGCTCTATAAATCTATATTTAAAAAATTAATAATTTAAAATATTTTTGAAATATTTACTTTATTAATAGTAATTACCTCAAATTCTTATCAAATCAAATAAAAATTTTCTCTATTATATATTTTTTATAAAAACTTCTCCTCCATTTATATAAAAAAAGTTCTCAACGGAATATGCTATCTCCGAACTCAACATCCATCCAAATGTATGCTATATTTTATTATTCTAAATAAAAAATTCACCAAACCATGCATGCTAAAATAGAAAAGACGAAAAGTAAAAAAATTCAGAGAAATAATTGCTTTGCATGGGTGTCATTTGCATGGAAAAGCCAGGAAGACGTGGGTAACGTCCCATTCATTCAATGAATTGAATAAGACTTGGGAAATACGCTACTGAGTCACTGCTACCATCCAGAGTTTGTACCCTCCAATGAGATAACTATCCTACTTGACCACCCCCTGTCTTTTAGGTCAAGTTTCACACCGTTGTCTCCATCGTTATCTTGTCACCATAAAACGACAAACTAGGAATATAATAATAATAATAATAATAATAATAATAATAATAATAATAATAATAATAATAATAATCATGATGATGATATTTTCGTCAAAAGAAATAGGGTGATAAAAACAAATGTATATAGGAATTGACTTGCAAACACAAGTGATTCTTTAACACCTCTATATCATGCGCATGCACATAATAAATCCAAGTAATAAAAATTTAATAAATTAAATTTTACATCTTGGGACTAGCGCCATGGGAGCAAGAGCGCATTGATTTTCTGTATCTTTATTTCTACCATCTAACTTGGGATAGAATAGGTAATTTTACAATGGATCACCATAAGGTTTCCAATACACATGTATGCACACATTTACATCTATATAGTCAATAGAATGACAAATTTGTGATTTGTAATTATATCAATTAACAAATTGAAATAAAAACCTGCCCATGAGGATCAAAATTAAAATTAAAGTTTTTCAAACGTTTCATATAATATTTAAAATTTAACTTTATTTGGATATGCATTGAAATATATTTTTTAACAAACATTATTAAACCGATTTTATTAAATATTTTAAATCCAAGGTGACGGGCCTGACGGCTATGGCCAAGCTTCGTAAATTGTTATATTCTATAGCTGATATAAATATCAGCTAGGATTGTAAGGCCAAACTCATCTAATCAACAATCAAATCAAATATCAGAAGTTGGCTTGGCATGTAGACATAAATGTGTAATAGTATCATTGATAAGACCTTTTTATACATAAAGGTCCATCAAAGTTTCCATTCTCATAATCCGCTTGACATTTCAATATTTCTAAGAGTCACTGTCATTTCCATAAATTTACCTATTCATCCTTATTAACTACATAATTTATTGTAATACCCGAATCATCCATGTGAGATGAAAAAAGAACGTTCAAATTCCTGCCCCATCACATCACCGCTTTTTTGTGTATATATACGGATGATCAAAATACAAACTTTCTTGCATTTTTTTTCATATTCTTTTTGTAAGTAGTATATATGCTCTCTTGAATCAGAAGGAAGGAAGCTCTTCTCTCCTCTCTTTTTTTTTCATAAACTGTGAGTAAAGCTTTTTTATCTTTTCTTTTTCATTTTATCCTTTAAGGAAAAAGGTAACGTGAGAAAAAGTTCCCACTATTCAAGGACCATAAAGTTGTGAGCATGGATGTCATGTTCTTATGTGTCTCACATCTCATGTTGGCTACTAATGTTTTGTAGAATCGATAACTTGTTTGGTTTTACTCGTCAATGAATATCTTTTTTGCTGGAGAGATATAAAAGGATAGGACATGTGATAGAGTTTATAGTGTTGATTTCCTAGGAAACAATGCTAGGTGAAATATGTGACCATTGGGCCTTGGATTTGTCTCATGTAAGAGTAAAGCTTGTCACACCAAATTCACATAAAATGATTTATTCTATTGATAAGAGACTAATGTCACCCACTAAACGCAAGTGCACTTATTAATTAAGTAATACAATGTGCTTAAAGGTAGGGTTGTCTATGCAAAAGAAACTAGAATGTACTAGCATGAATTATCATTCTATTAACCAAAGTTTTAGAATCGAACTAGGCTTTGACCCAGAAAGGTCAAGGGTCAAGGGTGAATGAGTTCAACAAGGTTGAATGGAGGTCGGACGGAGGCCAATTAATTTAAAAAAAATAAATTATATGTTTATTACAAATAGTAAAAAATTATATGGTGAAGAATAAAAATTAACAATATGTTATGAAACATTAATTAAAGTGGATGCCTATTGATGTATAACTCTTCATCTCCCCAAACTCCCATACGTTTTCATCCTCTAAATTTCTATGACTTAATTTTTATATGCTTAGCCTATAAATAGAGGTTTTGTAATGGAGTGTGATAAATGTGATAAAAGAGAAAGTGAATGAAAAATTGGTTACTTCTCTTCTCTCCATTTGAGTATTGTCTTTGTTAGTTTTCTTAATTTTATAATATGTTATCAACACGAAAGCTCTACCTTTCAAGCTTCGAGAATGAGTATCCATTTGGTTAACAACAACATCAATGATGAAGATATGTGTCTCGTTGATAGTGGAACAACTCACACCATCGTTAAAGATAAAAATACTTCTCTTATTTAGTAATGCAAGAAGCCAATATCAGCACTATATCAGGAAGAACAAAGTTAATTGAAGGCTCCGGAAGAGCTAATTTGTTATTACCTGGAGGAACAAAATTTTATATTAATAATGCATTATATTCTACCAAGTCTCAAAGAAACTTGCAAAGTTTTAAAGATATTTGCCGAAATGGATATCATATTAAGACAACAAATGAGGAAAATATTGAATATCTATATTACAAGTTTGATCTAAGGTAAAGAATGCATATTGGAAAAATTAGCTACATTTTCCTCTGGTTTGTACTACACATATATTAGTACAAATGAAATATATACTATCATAAATCACGAGCTTACAAATACATTTATTATTTGACATGATCGATTGGGCCATCCCGGATCAATTATAATGCGAAAAATAATTGAGAATTCATGTGGACATTCGTTAAAGAACCAAAAGATTCTTCAATCTAAAGTTTTTTCATGTGCTACTTGTTCTCAAGGAAAGTTGATTATTCGACCATCACCGGCAAAAATACGAAATGAGCTTCTTGTATTTCTGGAACGTATACAAGGTGATATTTATGGGCCAGTAGACCCACCATGTGGACCATTTAGATATTTTATGGTTTTAATTGATGCATCAAATAAATGATCCCATGTATGTTTATTATCAACACGCAACCAAGCATTTGCTAGATTGCTTGCTCAATTAATTCGATTACGAGCATAATTTCCTGATTATCCAATTAAGAAAATACGCCCTGATAATGCTGGTGAATTTACTTCTCAAACTGTTAATGATTATTGTATGTCAATTGGAATTGATGTTGAACATCCTGTAGCACATGTTCATACACAGAATGGCCTTGCGGAATCACTCATCAAGCGTTTGCAATTAATTGCATGGCCATTACTTATGAAAACAAAGCTTTCAATTTCTTGTTGGGGACATGTTATTTTGCATGCAACAACTTTAATTCGCATCAGACCAATAAGTTATCATAAGTACTCCCCTTTATAATTGATTTTTGGTCAGGAACCTAATATTTCTCATCTAAGAATTTTTGGATGTGCGGTTTATGTTCCAATTGCTCCACCACAACACACTAAGATGGGCCCTCAAGGGAGGTTAGGAATTTTTGTTGGGTATGAGTCTCCATCTATAATAAGATATCTGTAACCATTAACAGAAGACTTATTCAAAGCTCGATTTGCTGATTGTCATTTTGACGAATCCGTTTTCCCAACATTAGGGGGAGAAAATAAACAACTAGCAAATGAAATTAGTTGGAATGAATTATCATTATCTTATCTCGATCATCGTACTAAACAATGTGAACTAGAAGTTCAAAAGATAATTCATTTAAAAAGTTTAGCTGAACAACTGCCAGATGTATTTACTGACCCAAAGAAAGTGACTAAATCACATATACCAGTTGTTAATGCTCCAATAAAAATTGATGTCCCTATAAGACAAGTTAATATTGCAAATGAATCCAAAGTACGCATGAAGCGTGGTAGGCCTGTAGGTTCCAAAGATAAAAATCCTCGAAAATGAAAATGAGCTAACAATCTAGATGGCCAAATCACGGATAGAATAACTCTGGAAGAGTCTTTAGAACAGTCCCTAAGTGCAGAAGAAGCACATGTACTTGAAATTTGTGAAAATAAAAAAATCTCAATAAATTACGTTCTAAATAGAATAAAATGGAACTGAAATGAAGTCAATGTTGATAATATTTTTTCATATAATATAGCGCTAAATGTGATAAATAATGAGGATCATGAACCAAAGTCTGTTGAGGAATGCATGCAAAGAAATGATTGGCCAAAATGGAAAAATACAATTGAGTCAGAATTAAACTCACTTAGAAAACAAAAAGTTTTTGGACCTGTAGTTCATACACCTAAAAGTGTAAAGCCAGTTGGATATAAATAGGTATTTGTGTGAAAACGAAATGAGAAAGAGGAAATTATGAGATATAAAGCACGACTTATGGCTCAAGAATTTTCTCAAAGACCTGGCATTGACTATAATGAAACATACTCACATGTAATGGATGCAACAACTTTTCGATACTTAATTAGTCTGGCAATACATGAAGGACTCGATTTACATTTAATGGATGTCGTTACAGCTTATTTATATTGATCCCTTGATAGTGAAACATATATGAAACTCCCTGAAGGATTTAAAATGCCTGAAACATATGATTCAAATTCTCAAGAACATTATTCAATTAAATTAAATAAATCTTTGTAAGGACTGAAACAATCTGGATGCATGTGGTATAATCGTCTTCCTGAATATTTATTAAAAAAAGGATATAAAAATGATCCTATTTGTCCATGTATTTTTATAAAGAAATCTAAAAATAATGAGTTTGTTATAATTGCAGTTTATGTTGATGACTTAAATATTATTAGAACTCCATAAGCGCTTCAAAAGGCAGTAAATTACTTAAAGAAAGAATTTGAGATGAAGGATCTTGGAAGAACAAAGCTTTGCCTTGGATTACAAATTGAATATTTGAAAAATGGGATTTTTGTACATCAAGAAGCTTACATTGTGAAAGTGTTAAAATGCTTTTATATGGATAAATCACATCCATTGACTACCCCGATGGTCATAAGGTCATTAGATGTGAATAAAAAACCTTTTCAACCTCGAGAAAATGATGAGGAACTACTTGGTCCTGAAGTACCATATCTTAGTGCAATCAGAGCACAAATGTATCTTACTGGTCATACAAGACCTCATATATCATTTGCTGTTAATTTATTAGCAAGATATAGTTCTTCTCCCACACGAAGGCATTGGAATAGAGTAAAACATATACTTCGCTACCTTTGAGGAACAATGGATATGGGCTTGCTTTTCCTAAATTTACATAGATCAGATTTAATTGGTTATGCAGATGCTGGGTATTTATCTAATCCACATAATGGCCGATCACAAACAGAATATGTGTTCACATGTGGTGGTACAACCATTTCATGGCGATCTATGAAACAAACTGTAACAGCCACATCATCTAATCATGCAGAATTAGCAATACATAAGGCAAGTCGAGAATGCGTTTGGTTAAGATCTCCAATTCAACACATTAGATTGACTTATGGTTTGTCTTCTAGAAAAATGGCCCCAACAGTCCTATATGAAGATAATGCAGCATGTATTACCCAATTGAAAGACGGGTATATTAAAGGGGATAGAACAAAGTATATCTCACCAAAATCCTTTTTCACGCATGATCTTCAAAAGAATTGTGATATTAATATTCAGCAAGTGCGTTCAAGTGATAATCTAACAGATTTATTTACCAAGGCACTTCCTACGGTAATATTTGAAAAGTTAGTCCGTAATATTGGAGTTCGGCGACTCAAAAATCTCAACTGATATGATCATGAGGTGGAGTTAATACGCGCTGTACTCTTTTTCCCTTAACCGTCGTTTTTCCCATTAGGTTTTCTTGGTAAGGCTTCTAATGAGGAAGCCATTATAGCGTATACTAAAGATAATGTACTCTTTTTCCTCCACTAGATTTTTATCCCATTGGGTTTTTACTAGTAAGGTTTTAACGAGGCATTTCCTTTGATTATAGGCATCCAAGGGGGAGTGTTATGAAACATTAATTAAAGTGGATGTCTATTAATGTATAACTCTTCATCTCCCCAAACTCCCATGCATTTTCATCTTCTAAACTTCTACAACTTTTTATATGCTTAGCCTATAAATAGAGGCTTTGTAATGGAGTGTGATATATGTGATAAAAGAGAAAGTGAATAAAAAATTGGCTATTTCTCTTCTCTCCATTTGGATATTGTCTTTGTTAGCTTTCTTAATTTTATAATACAATATGATTTTTAATGTTTTAAGTAATTTTGTTGCATTAGTAAGGATTCTAGCTCACTAAATTCAGATAAACTAAGTAATACAAACATAAATACATTAAAATGTCTAAAAATTAAAATATAATTATGAAAGGCACAAATAAAAAGTCCATAACAAAAAAATTTGTTTAATCACATTAAATTAAAACATAAACATGAGAAATAAACAACAAAAAATCATGTTTAGATCAATACAAATCTGTTTGATAAAAATATTATTAACTTTTAAGATATGTATAACTTTGCATTTTAATTGCAAAAAAAATAAATAAATAAATAAATAAAAATTAAAAAATAGAACAAAAAAGAAATGGACAAAGTGGCTTTGTACTTACGACCTTGACTTCATAAATAAGAGCTTTAACCATATGGCCATTGAATCATTCAAGAAGAATGCAAAGTGGAACCTCTCTACCAAAAAACCCAATCTCTAGGTTGTCTTCTGTTCCCTTCAATCACAACACGCCTATACACGGTGAACCCCTTGATCATCATATGGGTAAATCTCACAAGAACCCTTGGCTCTCACAACGATAGAGTTCAATAAATTAAAGAATGCATGAATGAATCCAAAATACAAAGATGCAATTCAATGATCATAAATGAAAATCTTCAAGAGTCTACAAATAAAGTCATACGAGTAATAACTCTATATTCATTTACACCCAAAACACCAAGAAGTTTAGCTCTCCATAAATGGAGAGTAACCATACAATTCGGAGATCTCCATTAATGGAGAGCAATCATACAATCTAGAGAAGAAAGAATACATGATGAAAAGCATTAAAACATTCTTAATGTTCTCAAATATGGGGATTGACGATAGTTGCCGCAAGTCTTCAATTATGCCGCAGAGGGAGACTATCGCGGGATTCCAACCACCCTAGAACCGTTGTTAAAGCTCCAATAATGCGTCCATAATCGAAGGAAGGCCATTGCCACCCCTCTCCACTAGCTTAACTATTCAAAGATATCTCAAAACCCTTTATTAAAATCTTTTATACCCTACCTCTTACAAGCGACTCACAGGCGTAAGGAGGAGGCCATAACCATCTCGAAATGAAAGGTAGCATGCCTTATGTGCACCTTAGGACCATGATTAAGTCTTGCATGTAAGGTCTTCTATCTTGGTGTTACGGCCCAACTTATGGCTGTAAGCGTTGGATCATAATTTTGACTGTGTGGTGCTTGCCGCCTCCCTTACGGGCTTGCGCTCTGCCGGTATGCTATTCTGTCTGGCCCTTATGCCATGATTTACAAATGTAAGTCATGCCCATAAGCCCTTCTATTCAAGACTTACGATCATAAGATGGTCGTAAAGGGGTCATGGTTAGCTTATTCGCCAGGTCTGAGGAAGAGCTCTCACTTCATCCTTTGCTTTCGAATTCCTTTGTTTGGCTCCTCTTGGCTTGTTATAATTTTCCTATAGCCTACAATCAACAAAACATGGGTTAACTATTGTTTTTCACAAGAATAATGTAAATACATATTGAGTGCTTATACAAAACAATACTGAAAATGTATTTATATATGTACTTATCACCTATTGAGTCAAAGGTCGACTTTCAACCCTTGAGTAATGTATACCACTTGTTCACGAAGAGTATGTAGACCTCATCATGGACAAAGTGAAAGAGACATCAAATATTCTTCCATACTCTCTTTTCCCAGTCTAATAAAATGATGTGTTGTTGTACATAGTGTTCCTTTATGCTTTTAGTTTGGTTATTGCTAAACCAATTCAGACTTTTCCATGTTCCATTATGCATTTTGACCCATCTTCAATGCTTTACACTCACTTTTGTTTGTTTGTGATTAGTTTCAAATGTTTGCATGTATTATTAGTTGTTTCTATTTTCTATAGAATGTTCCCCTTTATTATTCATAATTTTTATTTATTGTCATGATTCTTGGCGCAGTATTAGTTATTTCACTGGTGCATGTAATACATATTGTTTTGTTTATGTTGTATTTCACGTAATCTCTCAAGCAGTCCTTTTCGAAAAGCATTTCCCTATAAATGGAGAAGTTTATGTCCCAACACCAATCGGTGGGGGCCCTAAGCATTACTTATTCTTCCTATCCATCCAAATGATCCCCAAGCGAGACTAGGTCAAAATTCTTTCTAATGGTGAAATTATAGAGGGAATCTTTGATATATTCAACAATCGGTGACTTTGGAATGCACAATGCCAAGCTACAAAGGGAGTGTGCACTAGAAACAGAGTAACATCGACAAGTTCCAAGTGAAGATAATGCAATCCACACACATTTCTGGTGGAGACATCGACTTGGCATTTCATCCTAAGGCTAGCAAGAAATGGGTCTACGATCGTGTGATCTATAAATTGAAAGGAAACTCATATATAGACCCATTGACATACAGAAGGACATATTGTGGGAGTATGTGCCCATCTGTCTTACAAGCAGGCTTGGATGAGGAAAGAGGTTACTAGAGCCGTTATATATGGAAGTGAAGTAGCCAACTATGCCAATAAGGTAGCAGAGATAAACCTCTCCAGCATAATAATAGTTGAGAAGGATGGGGAGAGGTTTAAAAGAGCTTTCATTTTCTTTTAGCACCTGCATGTCTATTTTAAGAGGGTCCGCAGGCGGTTACTTTTTTTCAATGGAATACACATGCTAAACAAGTATAGGGGCATTCTATTGTGTGTGACAAGTATAAAGATGGCAATAAAGGTCTGTTCTATATTATCTTTGCTATCATTGACAACAAAACTGACAACAACTGGACCTGTTTTCTTACCACACTTGGTGAAGTGTTCTTTGGTAAGGACAACTACGACAAGATTATCACTTTATGTAAGACAGGTTTAAGGGTCTTGTTAACACCATTGCAAAAGTCTTCACATCTTCCCCACGTGGTTTTCACTAGCGATATTTGGAGGTTTGGAGGCAAACTTTATGAAGGGAAATGTTATACATGGTAAAGAGTTGAAGGAATAGTTCACCATTAAGTCATATACATCTCCGAGCATGTTTTGAACTTATATCCCTATTCCAGACCACAGCAAGTCAAACGATGACAAACGAGACATTCGAATGCTCCCACCAATTACAAGGAAAAGACCCAAATTTTTAAGAAGAAATAGGATCAACTCACAATTGGTAGATGTTCAAGAATTGCATTGCAGTCAATGTCATGAAATTTGATGGGGACTAATGTCACCACTACACACAAATGCACATATACATGCTGATCACATAGTATAATATGCATGAAAGCAAGGGTTGTCAATCCGATAAGGAACTAAGAAATACTATTGCTGACTTTTAGCCTATTATATAACCTAGTTGTGAGTGTCACTAAACGAAATTAAACAAATTCAAGAATACAAACAATGAAACTGGTGATTATGGCTTGCAAAGGATAAACCAAGCTGATAATGAAGGTTTCTAGGTATAGGCTTCCCTTGGGGGATAAAATTAAGCACGAAACAAGGTTGTGGCAAATGAATACAAAATCATTTGGACTGAGAGAGTTCCTATCATATACGACCTCCTTCTCAAATAAAAAAGTAACTAGCCCCATACGGAGATGGTACAAACATCCCTATGAGTAAGTACTCTCAAAGAACTCTATCTAAAGATCAACATAGCTTAAGAGATAGCCAACTCCCATCTCAAACCAATCGATGCTAATCTATATGAAGGTTGTTTGGAATTTCTTCCTAACCTTCACTCTCTATTACTGCATTAAGAGACAAGAACAGTAGATGCTACTTTTATTTTGAAGGATTGTGGGGATTTTGAATCAATCCCAAATCCCTATTTCGAGGCAGATTTCCGAACCTTTCAATTCTTGTAGGTCTATATATGGTGGGCCTCTCGACCATCGATCACTTACATAAATCAAACATGAATTTTTCAAGTATTACAATGATTCAAATCAAAACAATCAATAAAGGATAAATGAATCTAAAATGAGATACTACAATATAAATGTCGATGAAGGTTTAATAGCTTACAATCAAGTCTCAACAAATATAAGCCCTAGATTTAAACACTGGCCAAACACCAAAAGGTTTAGTTCTCCATCAATGGAAAACAATTATATAATCTAGAATAGAGGGAAAAATATTGTGAAAAACATTTAGCACTCCCTCAATCCTCTTCTCCTCGAATTGATAATGAACAACCACACAACGTCCAAAAACGCCATCAAGAATACTCCTCAATGGCTTCCGTGAAAATCTTCAATCTTGGTATCCTTGATTCTCACTTCGATTGGTAAGGAAAACTCACTTGAGCTTTCCTCTTCTTTCCCCTTGGCCTAGCTGCTAAAAAGATTCTTCTAAAGCCCTCAATAACTTTGTATATACCCCTTCACTTATGGGAATCGTATAGGAATATTAAACAATAGTCTATATGGACCTAAAGATGAAAAGTCATGCACCTTACGGGCAGCTTATGGGTGTAACCCTTGCTTATAAGGTCTTTTTCCTAAGCGTTACATTCCAGCTTACAGGTGTAAACCTTAGACCTTAAGATCTTCAATCAGATGGTTACGACCTCTCTTACAAGCGTAAGGCTTGCCTGCGTACTCCCATATTTGAGCTTTACGGCCCAGCTTAGGGGCATAACCTATAAATGCTTCTACCATGCTCTTGCGTTGGCTTACAGTTGTAACCTTGTCCATAAGTACTTTTATTTGGCACTTACTACCATAAGAGTGGCTGTAAGAAGGGCCATAAATGGTCTTGATTAGTTTCTTCTCCTTGTCCTACTACTAAAGGAATCTTCTCTTTGTCCTACATGCATAAAATGCTAGTATAGCACCCTGGAAAGCCTCAAATTGCTCAAAAATTACCTTATTTAGCTTCCTTATGGTCATTATGCTCCTTCTTTGTCCTTCATGCATCAAAGTGAGAAATTACGTACCATTGTGCCATTAAATCATCAAATAAGCATGCCAATTGTGTTTGATTACAATAAGAACACATGTATACACACACGTATAAAATTCGCCACAAGCGCCATATATATAATGCAGTCATTGCAGACTGGCAGTTATCTGCTTAATATCCACCATGGTTGTATATTTGATGTGGGTCCCTTGTATTACTTACTCGTACCGTACAATCTCTAGTGTTCCTCCATAGTATTTATTATTCCAGTTGGATTACATTGCTTGTGTGTAACATTACGAAGCTATATTCGTATTTTGACATTAACGCCTTTTTAATGTATATAAATATTAGTTCAGTATTTATTATTTGTACCCTACTTGATGCTTTCTTTGTGCTTATCTAGAGTATTACATACATGTGCATGATTTGACATTAGCGGAGTCTTAGTGTCCAGTAATGAACCTTTCTTATATATTATACATTATTTATGTTTATCAGGTCATTATATGAGTTTGTTGCATAGTTTTATATGTGCCTATTTAGTACTGCATGTTTGTCGGTATTTTATAACTCAAGCTATTTCGTATGATGAATAGTGCAATTGTTTTTCCAATATCATATAAATATTCATTTAACATAACAACATGAATATATGGAGCATGGAATTACAAAATGTAATACAGTTGACCATTAGCTCTCGGTGTCATCGTTCTTGTCATCTTTGTTTGTGGTCGACCCACCTATACACCATATGCCATCCACCAGTATCTTCACCATACAGTAGCCACATGAATGGCACATCCACATGCAATAGGATTAGTTCCTTAATGTTTAAACTTTGCTCTATGTAGCACACCATGGGAACAAGATAATTGACGCTTTCTAGATTCCGTTGGGAGCAAGATCGGTCAAGCTCCAATGGACAATCTTTTCAACTAGTGCTCCTTATTGCGATTCTCACACATAATTCGAAGAGAGCCCATTTCCTAGAGATAATTTCTCAGTAAGTCATTGCCAAATAAATTATGAGCACAGAAGGGATATGTACCATGTCTTTCATGTCGGTTTCATATGCGCAGGACAAAAGGAAGGAGTACTGGACATATTTTTGGTGGGCCTTGTCCAGGATATGCTAATTGTAGTGGCTATTAAGGATGATAGGCATCAGAGTCAATTCAGCTTCATCGCAATCAGAGATAGCATCCTCTACTATACAAAGTGATTGATCAGTTGCGAACTGCATCTTCAACATTATAAGCGCAAGATGTCTGGTTATAGCGGTTGGCTTCTTATAGCTGGAGGGGTTGTTCCTCACCTCACCTCAGATGATGAAAATGAGCACGCCAACGATGTCATCGGACCTTGCTATTTCCCTTGAGGAGAATGTACAAGTTGTCATAGGTGGTCCACCTTCAATCTTTCCACCAAATAATAGAGTTGCAGCATGTATATGAGTTAGCCAACCAAGTAATGCACAAGAACAAATGATAATACATAACAAGCACTAAACTTACATAGGACATCTAAAGTCTGCATTGGTAGGATAGGACTACACAAAAAACACAATGTCATAACTAGTAAACAACTAAAATATAGCTACACATAAGTTTTTACACACAAAAAATGTAACACATAGAATACAATGGATTTTTTCCTCTGTTTGTGTGGGTATTGAAATAGAGTGTGATGGTTGCTTATTCTATTTTGCCCGATCAGCCAAAGGCGCTGGTTTTTTTTTTCCTTGAAAGAAAATATATTTTAAGCTTTCTTTGTGTCTCATGATATAAAGGACTCTTGAGAGCTAACTCCTTTCCTGTTTGAATATCCTTGATTTCCATTTCTGCTGGAAGCAAGGACCAACACCAACAAGGTGGGGTTATTGGGTTATACTTCAGATAACCCATAGGGAGCCCTTAGTGCAGCATGGGGCTGGCGGGTTCCACTTCAGCTTCTTTGTCAAGAGTTATTGATTCATGTATTTTGCCATATCTTGCACCGTTGTATTCTTCAAACTCGCTAAGAACTCAATAATTGTGTCGACATCTAGTATGGGGATGTTATTGACTATTGATCCCATAGGAGAGTTTGTTTTAGTTTCTTTGTTTACACTTCCCTTGCAAGCTCTCTTCAGGGTTAGTTTAGCAAAAGTGACATACACAACTGTGGCACATGTTACCTGCTTGGTCTAGGTTTCACATTTTCCTTTGTCAATGGGGGCTATTCCTGCCTTAGGGATAGGTTTATCCACCTCTGGGGCATTGCGGGCCCTTCCAAGGCCTCTTTTGAGCAATAGTCTTTGTGAGTTTACTCGAAGAGAGTGAAGGAGAACACTCCAGGAGAATGAGTGAAAATTTGATTCTTTTGATGATGGCGGTAAGGTAGTACTACATTCTCGAGAATCCTATGCATCACTCTTCATCTGCTTACTAGAAGAGGAGGGAAGATTAAACTCTACGAACCCCTCTAAAAGGCTTGATTCCTTGGAGATGGCAGTGTGTCAACCCTATATTCTCCGGCGTCCCTTGCATCACAGTTATCCATTCATAACCAAAGTTCTCCAAACTCTCGTAATACACTTGCCAATAGACAAACTACTGGTGAGGATTAGACAATCTGAGTAATAACAAGAAGAGAAAACACACACTCAGAAGAAACATAAGAATTTTACGTGGTTCGATCTTAAAAACCTACGTCCACAGTCACACTAATATCAATTTATTTCACTCTCAGCACATAAGGGTTTTACAATTATAGGGCTATTTATAGGGAGAATATAATATGATATTTTTAGGATATTTAACAGAAAAAGATAATCTGCGATATTTATGGGAAAAAATAAATGCTAATTAAAATTCCTGTATGGGCCTTGGCCGACAAAGATAAACACTAATCAAGACTCTATATAAGTTTACCATTCTAAATATAACCTAAATAGAACCAAGTGGGTGGGTGGATGGCTGTGTGTGTGTCCAAAGGATTGCTTAATTTTAGAAATCTATAGAGATATAAACCCCTGGATCTCCACCCAATGGCATGTTTTTGTGGAGTTTCATCCAATATAAGCATAAGCATCTCATTGAAATTTCAAAACTTCAATAAACTCCTTGACAAATCACAACATAAACTTAGAAAAATAGAAACTTTCAAAGGGCATACTTGCAAAGATTGATTTGTGGGGCATAATAACAACATGAAATATTTTAGGAAAGTATATGCAAACAGTCATATTCACAAACCCAACAATTTAAAAGTCAATGCAAAAAATATATAAATAAATCAAACAATAAGATGCATTTCTAGATAATGTAGATATATCAACACTAATCCTAAAAAGAAATAGAATATGAATTCCTCGAAGATATGCACAAAGATTGAAAATTCACAGGCATGTGCGCAAAATAAAACCCTAAATCAGACATTCACATGGATTAATGAAGCAAGGGAAAAATAGATCAAAAGATCCGACCTTGTTCGTTCCGAGCGGTGAATATGATGGTTCCGGTCTCGTCTCCGACGAGACACTCGGCGATGCGGGTCTGGCGGAGTTGGGAGGTATTAGAGAAATCCTCAAATTAATTAGTGGCAAACATCTACACATCAATGGATAACAAAGAAGTATTAGAGAAATTAGGGAAGAATTAAAGAAAAAAATTCCACCTTTTGAAACGCGAGGCGGCCGGCGAGTCGGTGACTTCTCCCTCTCCTTCTCTCTTTTTCTATCGGGATGGGAATCATGGGATGAGCATCGATCATATAGCTACCTTTTCACAAATCGACCCCTCAACTTTAACAAAATTTTTGCTTCTTACTTAATAAGGTCTTGAAAATTTGAAAGAAGATAAATAAATATTAGGGACTTTTTAATAATATATCATCGGGTCGGGTTCGGGTATGGGTTCGGGTCGGGTATTAGAATTCCCATACCCGCCCCGCACCCGTTTTA
Source organism: Dioscorea dumetorum (assembly GCA_902712375.1). Classification (NCBI taxonomy): domain Eukaryota; kingdom Viridiplantae; phylum Streptophyta; class Magnoliopsida; order Dioscoreales; family Dioscoreaceae; genus Dioscorea; species Dioscorea dumetorum. The sequence goes on from CACTHL010000237.1 coordinate 24,293, forward strand.
TACTTATCGGGTTTTACCCGAACCTGACCCGAAACCCGGTCAAACCGGTATCACCCGTCAAACTCGGGTCGGGTCGAGTCGGGCCGGGTCGGGTTAGGTTATTCTTGCTATCCCTAATCCCATTGCAAGAGAAACAAATAAATAATAAACCACGTCAAAAGGGTGGACGACCAACTGGAGCCAAAGATTCAACTCCTAGAAAAAGGAGGCAGAAAAATAAAGCCATTGGAAAGGGGGATCACCCATGTGAGAAGGGAGAGAAAAATGTGAAACCCTCAGACTATGAAAATGAAGCAATGGGAAAGGATATTCATGCAAATATTGAAAATCCAATTTGTTATGCAGGTGATCATAAAGTACTAAATCGGTATGAAACCGAAGTAAATGATGTATTTATTTACAATGTAACTATAGATATTGAAATGAATACAGATAATGATCCAGAGCCACTATCTATAAACGAATATCGATAAAGAAATGATTGGCCAAAATGAAAAGAAGCTATCCATGCTGAGCTAAATTCCTTCTCAAAAGGGAATAAAACCAGTCTGCTATAAATGGGTGTTTGTGAGAAAAAGAAATGAAAATAATGACATTATAAGATACAAAGCAAGACTGGTTGCTCAAGGTTATTCCCAAATGCCTGGTGTTGACTATGAGGAGACATATTCTCCTGTAATGGATGGAATTACTTTCCGATTTTTGATTGCCATGGCAGCAAGTAATAAATTAGATATGCAATTGATGGATGTTTTTACAGCATATCTTTATAGATTACTTGAAAATGATATATATATGAAAATCCCAGAAGGATACAAAACTGCAGAAGTTACATCCAACAAGGACTTGCAATCTATTAAATTACAGCGATCCCTTTTTGGATTAAAAAATCTGGACAGATGTGGTATAACCGTCTCAGTGATTATCTTATAAAAGAAAGATATCAAAATGATAATATATGCCCGTGTATTTTTATTAAAAGCTCCACTAACGGGTTTGTTGTGATAGCAGTATATGTGGATGATTTAAATCTTGTATGTACTCATGATGAAATTGCCAAAGCAGCATCATGTCTAAGAAAAAAATTTGAAATGAAAGATTTGGGAAATACTAGATTTTGTCTTGGCATACAAATTGAACATTTACCGGATAGAATATTTATCCATCAGTCAATCTATACTGAAAAGGTACTGAAGAGATTTAATATGCATAAAACCCATACACTGAGTACTCCAATGGTCGTCCAAATGCTCGACGCCCAAAAAGATCCATTTCTTCCACCAGATGAGGGGGAGATGATTCTTGGCCTAGAAACTCCTTATCTTAGTGCAATTGGTGCATTAATGTATCTTGCAAATAATACAAGACCTGATATAGCTTTCGCAATAAATCCTCTAGCAAGATATAACTCTACACCAACACAAAGACATTGGAAGGGATTAAAAGATGTTTTGCGCTACTTACGAGGAACTACAGATTTGGGACTATTTTATCCACAAAAGTCCTCATTCAATCTCATAGGTTTTGCTGATGCCGGGTACCTATCAGATCCTCACAGAGGAAAGATCTCAAACTGGGTACATATTTTCTTATAATGGTACGGCTATATCATGGTGTTTCACAAAACAAAAGCTTACAGCTACTTCATCAAATCATGCTAAAATTCTGGCTCTTCATGAAGCAAGCCGGGAATGCCAATGGTTGCGATCTATGATCGGACATATACAATCATCATGCAAACTACCATCAATTACAACAAATACTACAATAATTTATGAAGACAACAGTGTTTGTATATCTCAGATTCAAGGGGGATATATTAAAGGAGATAGAACAAAGCATATCTCTCCAAAATTTTCTACACCCATGATCTACAAAAAAAAGGTGTCATAGAAGTTCAAAAGATTCAATATAGTGAGAATCAAGCCGATTTATTTACAAAATCGCTCCCCAAATGTATACATTAACGGCTTGTTGACAAAATAGGTATGAGAAGATTTTGAGATATACAGTAATTTATTTGAGGGGGAGAGTGTACCCTTTTTCCCTTAGCCACGGTTTTTATCCTAAATGGGTTTTTCCTAGGCAAGGTTTTTAATGAGGCAGTAACCCTCAAATTTACCAGACATTGTGTACTCTTTTTTCTTGACTAGGTTTTTATCCCACTATGTTTTTCCCAGTAAGGTTTTAATGAGGCATATCCTTTGATCGTAGGCATCCAAGGGGGAGTATTATAAAATATATATAATAATGAATGCCTACTGTAGTAAAATCGCCACTGTAGCAAAGCCGGTACTGTAGCATACGCCACTAATGTAGCAGCCGCCAAACTTTTACTATTTCACCTATCAAAATGTTCTAGACCGTCGGATTGAATCAATCCCTACCGTTCATCCATATCTTGAAATACTATAAATACCCCTTATTCTTGTATTATGGATATAAAGAAGAAAAAATAAGAAATTGAAGAGGCTGAAGTATGGGTATTCAGATATCTCTTTCTCTCTTTTTATTTTATTTTACATATATATATTGAGAATGAATTATTAATTGCTTTTACAATACAAATTACTATATATATATATATATATAATCTTCCCAATGATAGTGCAACCGTCGGGGATGAAACCTTTTTGTTTTTGGTACTCATACATGTCACTAACATGCTTTCTAGAAATTTGCTATAATTAAAATATTAATTTCATATATAAGAATGTTGATTTAAGTATATCTTTATAAATATATTATTATATGTTTCAATAAATATTTTAAATCTATAGCTACGGATATGATCAAGCCTCATAAATTGTAATACTTAAGTTATGTTTGGATACGATTCTCTATGGAGTTATTACTAGACTTGCTGCAAATTTATATTTGGGTATAGATGAGAGCGGAATAATTACCTACTCAGGGTAATGAATTCCCTCCAAAGAGGCTAATGGCCATTATTCCTATATTTGGGGATAATTGTCATTCGCTCCGTGTAAAATTTCCATTCTACCTCAACTTAATTATTTATTTTATTAAATTATTAATTTTGTTAATTAATTATAATAATTAACTTTAATAATGATTAATAATGATATTTAATTTAAATAAGTAATTATAATAATCTAATCTCATAACGATGTATAAAGTTTTCTATAATAAAGAAATTTATTTAGTTAACTGTAGATTATAATAATTAATTTGAATTTTTATTAAAGGCAAAATTTGAATTTAAATATTTAATTATTTAATTATTTAATCATAATATGAGTGACATAATATTTTATTAATAAAAATTATTTATTATTATGCATAACTTATTATTTTTATAGATAAATATTATTTATTTATACTAAGCTCATACCAGTAATTTAATTATTATGCTACATTTTCATTTTTCCTATACCCAATTAATTACATGTACATTTTCCTCATTTTCCTCAGTAGTTTTGATTTTCATTACTTCTATTATCATTATACAGAAGGGTGTAAAAGTCAAAAATTCATGTTGTGTTTTTCAAAATAAAATCTAATTATCTATTTACTTAGCAAAAAATTATCATCAACTTAAATTTTCCATATTATCTCTTAAATGGGAACTCGCATATATTCTAATAAATACAAAAATATAAATAAATTTAAATAAATTCAAAAATTGAAAATATATACATATAAGGCAATTGTTAAATAGAAATTATAGATTCACATTAATAACGCAAAGATTGTAGATCATTCCCAAATATATATTCATAATTTTTATTTTGGCAAAAAAAATATGCACTTGTGATAGATAATTTTTATGTTTTAACTATATATATATATATATATATATATATATAAACACTATTCATTTACCGCCATTTTGGTATAAATCAATTGTTATAATACTTATCACAATGTATTTTGTATAAAATTTGAATAGACAATCTATTTTTCGTAATTTATAAACTCACACCACTTGAATAGAAATACACATGCGGCAGAAGACACGAAAAGGTAGCATATATTAATGCACTCCAGGCAACCACTAACCCTAATCGCCACCATGATGGGATCAAACATGAATACGTAATTGAAAGTAACTTAAGTACCAATTTGAATATTATATGGTTCTCCTGCCTAGTAAGTTGAAGTTAATATGACTTAGTACCAACATTACCTTCTGCCAATGTACAGACAGGATTAATCCTTCAGTTAGGAGCTGACATATCAAGGTGGGATTAAATAATAAGAAGATGGGAAAGCAACACCATTACCCATGTTGCTACCAGACAATTCAATGATAATACAGATAAGGTAATGTATATTGAAAATTTATTTGGAAAAGCTGTTCTCCAGATCCCACATGTCTGTTCTTCGCCAATCCAGATATTACAACATCATTAGTCTGGAATCTCTTGATTCAAAAATCAATTAATATCCATTGAAGCCTAACAAGTTACATAGTTCTCTTAATTGATTATGTAGCTTGAATAGATCTGACCAAATGGATCCTACCAAGGACATCACATAAGCCCAAGGTAATATGAGGGAAAGACAAGAAATTAAGGTTGTAGCAATTATTAAAAGAAAGCTGGCAACATAAAAAAATACCTTCGGTGACAGCAATAAGGGGCAAGGCATGTGTAGGGGATAACACAACTTCTTCCTTAATACCATCAACAAAAGTTCTGTAAGAGGAATGAAAACATTCACCAATAAGTGCAAAGCAACATTTGAAGATGCAGATAACCAAGTTTACCATTTTGATTCAGCATAATAGGCATTATTAGCATGCGAAAATCCTCTCTAATTCTTAGATTCTTGCCTTCTGGATCAAGGAAGTCATCAATAACCTAAAATCAGTAAAATGAGTCCAGATATTTCATAAGAAAAATAAAAGCCAAAATTGCAAGGGATCATATATAGTTAAACACTTTGCTTGAAACATTTCAGAAGTTGCAAAATGACCACCGCATCATAGTGTGAAATTGAAGACAATACGAATCATGGCCTGAATATAAAGAACAAATACAATAAGCCAAACACAATAATAGTTAAAATAACAAAACTTGAGCAAAAGAACTTTTACTAGTATAGAACTACCAGCAGTACTAGTATAATGTGTTGGTTTGGTGGCCAAACTTCGATCTAGCCCATTTATTATTATTAATAAAGATAGGGGCAAAATGCAAAAGAAACCCTAAACATAAATATGTGGGTATTGAGAAAGCATCGGTGGATGAAAAAAAAAGAAGCGTGGATTTGTTATCTGTGTGCATTGGAAGGAGGAAGGCAAAGCAAGCATCTCTTCTTCTGTTGAATCCTTATCAAATTGACAAGTTTATTTGGAGCAATCTTGAAGGTTTTTTTCTCTAGTTTTCTTGGTGTGATCATTCAAGAAAGGGGTTTCTCTAGAGATATTATTTGTATTTCTCCATTATTGGTGGTGATATCAAGTATGCTTTTGCTTGAGATTTTTTGTACTTGTTGATTTTGATAGTGGATTTGATTCGGAGTTTGGCCCGTGGTTTTTTCCCTCTGAACAGGAGGGTTTTCCACGTAAATCTTGTGTTTGCTTGATTGATTTCATTTATTGTTCAATTTAGTACTTGCAATTATTCTATTTACATCAAGAAGAACTTGCTGTGAAAAACTCAACAAGTGGTATCAGAGCTTGGTTTGTTGATCCGGGGTTCCTTAGTGTGAATTGAAATGGAGGATTTTGCGGGTACAATGATGAAATTATCGGCTTCAAATTATTCAATTTGGAAGTCGAAGATGGAGGACCTTCTTTATTGCAAGGATTTATATGATCCTATTAAATTAGGTGTTACTAAGCCGACTGGAAAATCTAATGATGATTGGGAGAAAATGCACAAGAAGACTGTATGGACTATTCGGCAGTGGGTTGATATCAGTGTATATCATCATATAAGCATAGAAGTTGATGCACAAGTGTTGTAGAAAAAATTAGAAAATATGTATGAGAGGAAGAATGCTCAAATGAAAGCTTTTGTTATCAGAAAACTTGTGAATCTGAAGCTTAGAGATGCGCAATTAATTGCTGAACACTTGAGTGACTTTCAAGATATGGTAAATCAGTTGAGCACCATGAAAATAACACTAGATGATGAATTGCAGGCATTATTACTCTTGAGTTCTTTGCTTGACAATTGGGAGACCTTGGTAGTGTCTCTTAGTAACTCTGCTTCAAACGGTGTCCTATCTTTATCTATGGTAAAAGATAGCCTTTACAAGGAGGAGACTAGAAGGAAAGATATGGGTATTGATACTTCACAGGTTCTTGTTACAGTTACAGAGAACAGAGGCAGGAGTAAGAGTCGAGGTCCTAAAGGCCGCTCTAAGTCAAAGGGCAAGTCATATCCAAAAGGTAAATTCACTTGCTATCATTGTGGCAAAGAAGGGCATATGCGAAGAAACTGCAGGATATGGAAAAAAGAACAGAATGATGAGAAGAATTCAAAGAAGACAGATGATCAGAATATCACTGTAGCTGTATCTGTTGAAGAGGAAGAGCTAGTTGTACTTTTCTTTAATGAGGATGAAAGCCAAGTTACTGATTCTTGTGTTGAGTGGGTTATTGATTCAGCGGCATCATACCATGCTACATCAAAGAAGGATGTATTTACTACATACAAATCATGAAACTTTGGCAGAGCAAAGATGGGTAACAGCGGTTATGCAGATATAGTGGGTATTAGTGATGTCTGTGTAGAGATAAATGCCGGTTGTACATTGATTCTGAAAAATGTGCGACATGTTCCAGAGTTGGGCTTGAATTTGATTTCTACTCATGCTTTGGACATAGAAGGTTATTTCAATATCTTTGGTGACAAGAATTGGAAACTTACTAAAGGTTCAATGGTGGTTGCCAGAGGTACTTTGTGTCATACATTATACACGACTCAACTGAGGATGATTAAAGGTGATTTGAATGCAATTGAAGATGAAGCTTCTCTAGATTTGTGGCACAAGAGGTTGGCACATATGAGTGAAAAAGGCTTGCATATTTTGGCAAAGAAGTCTCTCATTTCTTTTGCTAAAGGTATGAGTTTAAATCCTTGTCATTATTGTTTATTTGGCAAGCAACATAAAGTTTCATTTACTAAGTCCTCTGAAAGAAAAAATAATGTTCTTGAGTTAGTTTATTCTGATATATGTGGTCCCATTGATGTGGAAACTCTAGGGGGTAGTAGATATTTTGTTACTTTTATTGATGATGCTTCACGAAAGGTTTGTGTGTTTGTTTTGAGATCAAAAGACCAGGTGTTTCATTACTTCAAGCAATTTCATGTTATGGTGGAAAGAGAGAAGGGGACATCCTTGAAGTGTCTTCGCAGTGACAATGGAGGTGAATACACTTCAAAAGAGTTTGAAAATTACTGCTTGGAGCATGGTATCAGACATGAGAAGACGGTTCATGTTACTCCACAGCACAATGGTGTAGCTGAAAGAACAAACAGAACCATCCTAGAGAAGGTCCGATGCATGTTAAAAATGGCTAATCTTCCTAAGCCATTTTGGGGTAAAGCCCTTAATACAGCTTGCTACTTAATGAATCGATCTCCATCAGCACCTTTAGATTTTGATATCCCGGAGAAAGTATGGTCTGGGAAAGATGTCACTTACTCTCATTTGAAGGTATTTTGGTGCAAAGCTTTTGCACATGTATCAAAGGAGCAAAGATAGAAACTTGACGATAGGGCTATTTCATGCATGTTTCTGGGTTATGGAGATGCAGAGTTTGGTTACAGGTTATGGGATCCAGTGAAGAAAAAGGTCTTTAGATCCAGAGATGTTATCTTCCAGGAATATAAGACCTTGGCTGGTTTTGAAACATCAGAAAATAATACTTCAAGTAATGGTAACATTTCTTTTTCAGTGCCAATTACTCCAATAGAGAATATTATAAATGATGAGGAACTACATGAAGAGCATGGATCTAATGATATGCTTGAACATGTTGATGCTGATGATAATGTTGAGCAAGGGGAGTTGTCTCTTCCACATGAAATTAGAGAAGAACCCCAGCTTAGAAGATCAGCCAGAGAACATCGTCCATCTACTAGATATCGCAGTTCAAAGTATATCACAGTTACTGAAGAAGGGGAGCCATAAAGTTTTCAAGAAGTTCAAAATCACAAACAGAAAGCTCATTGGATAAAAGCTATGCATGAGGAGATGAATTCTTTGATGAAGAATAATACTTATGAACTTGTCAAACTTCCTAAAGGTATAAACGCCTTGAAAAACAAGTGGGTGTTCAAGTTGAAGATGGATGGTGAGAAGATAGTAAAATATAAAGCATGGTCAAAGGTTTTAATCAGAAGCAAGGAGTTGACTTTGATGAGATTTTCTCTCCTATTGTGAAGATGAGCTATATTCGGGTTATTCTTGCATTAACTGCTAGTTTGGGTCTTGAGCTTGAGTAGTTAGATGTGAAGATGGCATTTCTTCATGGTGATTTAGAAGAAGAAATTTACATAGATCAACCAGATGGTTTTGAGGTAAAAGGGAAAGAACACATGGTTTGCAGGTTAAAGAAGAGTTTATATGGGTTGAAACAAGCACCAAGACAATGGTATAAAAAGTTTGACTCTTTCATGGAAAGTCATGGCTATATTAGAACAGATGCAGATTATTGTGTGTACTTTAAACTGCTTCCAAATGGTAAATTTATCATTCTTCTATTATATGTGGATGATATGCTGATTGTAGGACAAGATATTGCCATAATTAATGTTTTGAAAAGGGAGTTGTTTGGCTCTTTTGACATGAAGGATTTAGGGCCAGCACAACAAATTCTAGGCATGCAGATTCTTTGTGACAGGAAAGCTAAGAAGTTGTGATTGTCACAAGAGAAGTATGTTGAGCGGGTTCTGAGTAGATTTAATATGAAGAGTGCTAAACCAGTTAGTACACCTCTTGCTAATCACTTTACACTTAGCAATAAATCTTGTCCTACTACTCAAGAAGAAAAGGAAGATATTGCAACAGTTCCGTACTCTTCTGCAGTTGGGAGTCTCATGTATGCAATGGTATGTACTCGGCCAGATATTGCTCATGCAGTTGGTTTAGTCAGCAGATTTCTCTCTAATCCAGGTAGAGTTCACTAGGAGGCTGTGAAGTGGATCTTTAGGTATATGAGAGGTACTTCGAAGATGTGTTTAAGTTTTGGAGGTTCAGAACCAATTCTAGAAGGATACACAGATGCGGATATGGCAGGCGACCTCGATGATAGAAAATCAACTTCAGAGTTCGTGTTTACTTTTGCAGGGGGAGCTGTTTCATGACAGTCCAAATTGCAAAAATGCATAGCTTTATTCACCACTGAAGCAGAGTATATTGCTTTGACAGAAGCAGGTAAAGAAATGCTTTGGATGAAAAGATTTCTTCAAAAATTAGGCTTGAAACAGGATGAATATCTGGTTAATTGTGATAGCCAGAGTGCTTTGGAATTAAGCAAGAATGCCACATATCATAGTCGCACTAAGCATATTGATGTGAGGTACCATTGGATTCGTGATGCCATAAATAAAAAAGAAATATGTTTGAAGAAGATTCCCACTGATAAAAATCCAGCTGATATGTTGACTAAGGTGGTGACTCGTGATAAACATCAGTTCTGTGCCAAGGCGGTGTGACTGAATTGCAAATGAGGAGTTGAAGTGTGGACATCTCCCCATGGGCAAGAGGGGGAGATTGTTGGTTTGGTGGCCAAACTTTGATCCAGCCCATTTATTATTATTAATAAAGATAGGGGCAAAATGCAAAAGAAACCCTAAACATAAATATGTGGGTATTGAGAAGGCATCGGTGGATGAAAAAAAAAGAAGCGTGGTTTTGTTCTATGTGTGCATTGGAAGGAGGAAGGCAAAGCAAGCATCTCTTCTTCTGTTGAATCCTTATCAAATTGACAAGTTTATTTGGAGCAATCTTGAAGGTTATTTTCTCTAGTTTTCTTGGTGTGATCATTCAAGAAAGGGGTTTCTCTAGAGATATTATTTGTATTTCTCCATTATTGGTGGTGATCTCAAGTATGCTTTTGCTGGAGGTTTTTGTACTTGTTGATTTTGATAGTGGATTTGATTCGGAGTTTGGCCCGTGATTTTTTCCCTCTGAACAGGAGGGTTTTCCACGTAAATCTTGTGTTTGCTTGATTGATTTCATTTATTGTTCAATTTAGTACCTGCAATTATTCTATTTACATCAAGAAGAACTTGCTTTGAAAAACTCAACATAATGGCACTCTTGATATTGCTATCATTAAGAATGAAAAGTCATAGGATATTTGCAATTACTAGATATATGCATCATTATCTAATTTGAATTGCACCAGATGATTGGCACAAAAGAATTAAGCGTTGCCCATAGTCATGAAGCAATCTCTAAATGTCAAGCATCAAATTTCACAAAATGATTAGCACATAAAGAATCCAATATTGCCAATCACCGATAATGAGGCAATATAAACCATTGAGATTAAAGAAGAAATGAGAACCGGGGAAAAGTATTCCTTCTGAGACAACAAAGCAGACAGCATAATTTACATATGGTACAAAAAGGATGGTTTGGAGGTGGAAAACAGAAAACCAAAGGGCATTTGCTGAATTTTTAAAGATGTTTCCAATTTTAATTTAAGCAAATTTGATAAAGAAACCCATCAATATTTAACATAATCCACTATGAAGTTCCATCAAAATAGATACCCTTAAAAAGATAATAGCCCTAATTGCCTCTTCATAAAATAAAAACTACATTATCCTAAGGGAAAAAAATCACAGAAATACCTTTGATCTCTGAGTCAAAAAACCAGTGATGTCTCATGTCTGCTGACAAAGCGGGTAGATTGCCTTCGAAAGCAAATTTAACTAAAACCATATACTAACAAACATCCTTCAGAAAGAAAATATATATACACAAAACTATATAAGTTACTAACTCCTTGATCAATGAAACATGGGCAAAGCCAAAAGCAAAGAAATGATCCAAGAAGACCTAATGGCTGGTTATAAGGAGCATCAAAGATCAATCCAACCTCAAAGAAACATCAATCCCAGATACTTCTTCAATCATTCAATGATAAGGGACTAATGTCAGCTACTGGATGCAAGTGCATATGCCGATCATGTACTATAATACAATCAAAAGCAAGGTTGTCAAATTACGGGAAACTAGAAAGTACATGTATGAACTATCACTCTATTATCTAACCTACAAACTCGAGATTTCAATGGTGAGAGATTGTAATGAGAAAGAGAATCAATCAACGAGAGGTTATATAATGGAAAAGCAATCAATCAAGAAAAAGGTGTTTCAGGTGTAGACTACATCCTACAGTTATGTTTAATCTCTCAACAAGGTTGCACTAGAATATTGTACTTAGTTTGGACTAAGAGGATGCTTAAATTACTTATACGCTCTTTGAGTATCCGCAAGTGCACGGGTCATACAAGTAGTATAATGTACCCAATGTGGGATCGAGTAGTCGAATCCACAGGGGCTGGTATAGCTTCAAATACTCTCTCGTTGTTTAGTATTTAATTGATTAACAATTAGGATTGAATTGAGACAAAGAGCCTAGGGGCGTGGGTAAGAAAGAGGAAAAAGGAGACCGAGGAAATTCCTAACGAAATGCTCAATTGAGGAGTATGGCCCCAGGTTGATCCCTTGGTGTCGAATTTCACTCAAATTCTTGCAAGACTTATCAGGTACATCTAAGAAATCTATGTGTACTCTAGAAGCTTTGTTGCAGCTATGGCTATCATAAACATCAAGGTAGTGATTATACTGCGAGTTTCAAGCACTTCGAGGGAGCAATTACACTACGGTAATTATGCTAAGGCAACATCACACTCCAAGTTTATAATCATGCTATGCAAATCATGCACATCAAGTTATGCAACACGAGATTTAACATAGAATTTACTAAGACTCCATAAGCATTACAAAAATAAGCATTCAAATACAATCTTTATACCAAGTTCACAACCCGAGGCACCCGAGAAAGTTAGCCCCTCATGGGTTCACTCAACAAGAAAACAAAAAGAGAAACAAATACAAATGAATTCAAAGACTCCCTATTTGCTTGCATCTTCATTGAGCTCCGAGGGTCTAATGTTGACGAGAATCCATCCCTGATATTGGCCTATAATTGATGCTCAAATCCTTTCCTAAAGGTGGTGAAATGTGGGCAATGATTCCTCCTTTCGCCTCCAGCCGTCGTCAGACAAAAAACTTCCTCAAACCTAACTTTCGGTGCTTTTAACCTAAGTTTCAGCACAAGCATAGACGTGCTTGGGCCGTGCTTCAGAGTGTGCAGTTTACCGGCAGATAACAAATTCCACCAGTTTCTGAATTTTCGCCAAGCAGTAAAGTGCACGAGCTGAAACATGGTCGTGCTTAGGCCATGCTCTCATCTGCACACCCGTGCTCTGAGGGCTATGCCCAGCTTTTGATTTCTTGAATTTCCTGTGAATTGCACGGCTAGAGAGCACGTCCGTGCTTATTAGGCTGTGCTTGCCTTGACGAACAACCCTTTAGATCCTTTTGCTGTGAAATCTTCTCCAAACCACTTCAAATTTTCTAGGACCTAAATATCTGCACAATAAACCCAAAATACTTCAAATAGCACCGAGCTAGGAAAATAATGGCTAAAGGACAAGAAAATAATAGGTATAAAGTGGTAAATATATATATATATATATATATATAATGCACTCATCAATTACAGTACCACTTTTCAGGTGTAGACTACTTCCTATATTTATGTTTAAATCAGACTACCCTACGACTACAGTGCACTCAGTGAGCTCCATCTATGGTTAAAAGGGTTTAGGAGATGGGAAACTTTTTCCTTGAAGCAATTATCTTTTTCAAGTAGTAAAATCTCAAGTCTAGTCATTGAAATGAGCATTGTTTTGAAACTTGATTCGACAAATAAGGGCTTGACTGAGCATATTTTCACTACAAATCAATGCACCTGACTTATTTTTAGCAAATTTGAGTGTAATTTGTACTTAGTTAACTTCTTATGAATGTGCATGCTATAAATTATGAGTTTAAAGCCAAAGAAGCCAAAGAAGCCAAAAGGGAGCAAATTAAACTAGCAAGAAATTAAAGTTTTAGAGAAATATATGGGTCCCACATGAACAGTGTCCCTTTCCTCCTACCCCCACTTCTGAGAAATCCGAGAGTTACAAGGGGACACATGGCCCATGTATAGGCCATATAACCTCAGAAAAAATTCAAACCATGCTTCGAAGTGACAATATAGCCTCATGTATGAAATCCACATGGTCTCCTACATTGGAAGGACAAGGCTATGCATTCCTAGGATTCTCAAGGCTTATGAATTTAAAGAGGAATACATGGCCTGGCATACAACCCTATGTTGACCCCCGTGTATTTACCAAATATCTAGACTAAAGGACTCCTACTACGGTATTATAGATATCTTCTGAATTACATTTGGCAATTTTTCTCTAACTTCGTTTGGGAGGGTTTTGCTTGAAAGTTTTGGGCAACTTTCAAAGGGATTTCCAGTGACCTATGGGCAAGGATTCTATTATCTCCTTGGGATTAAAGATGCTTTCATAATGGCAACTCCTTGGCTGCTATTGAGAAGAGATATCTACGTCTTCGTGGAAGAAGCAACATGAGGTACAAGGCGGTTTCTCAGTCATGTTTTTGGTGTCATTTGTATTCCATCTTGATTGTATTAAGCTCCTTCGCTACATGAGGACTTAGACCCACTAGGCTATTTGGACATTATTGACCTCGAAGATGTAATCTTGTATATATTGGACATGGATATAGGCTTTATGTATGAGTTATTTTTAACTATGACTCAACTATGTGTTTTGATGCCTTGATTTTCACATAGTAAGAGCTTGATTTCATGATTGATGCATTTATAGGGGAGGATTGATAAATCACAAAGCATAGATCTACTACAATTAGAGGGAATTAAGCATTGCCCCAGAGGTTGTAGGTTGGGTGTTTTAAAAAAGTTCTCCCTCTCTTAGGTTACCTTACCTCTGGATTTCATAAAGTGTTTATGTGATCATACTATGTTGAGATAGAGAAAAGATTCCTATTAGTCTGTTCGGTATGGATCAGGCATTAGTATTGAATTAAGAAAGTGGCTGGTGTGATTTAAGAAATCCGAGCCATCTATCATTCCGGATTCTCAGAGTGTTTACGCAATCATACTATGTCAAGGTGGAGAATGGATTCCTACTAGTCAATTAGATTAGGGATTAGTTATCCACTATTTAGAGAAAAGGATGAACATGAGTTAGGAATACCTATGGTATATTCAACTCAAAGATAACCCGATATCTTGGTCTAGAGCTTCATTGAATATCCTAGGGGGATTCTTTGTCTAAATACTCCTCTTTTCATGCTTGTGTGACTCTTTCCAAAGTATCACATTTTCTTTAGTCCTGATTTCACTTTTAGTTTGTCACAAATCTCATTTTGTTTGGCTAGATAATAGATGATCAATTGGTACTAGTTTTTCTTGCCCTCATGGTTTGACAACCTTGCATTATTATACACAATTATTACTTGATATGGCTATGCACTTGACCGAGCCGATTCATTTCAGTTCAATCAGACTTGTTCATGTCGGTGAGTCGGTTCATATAAAAACCGAGGCACAAAAGGTTGACCCGATTGACGAGAGGTAAGTACCTCTTGAATCCATCAACTCGGTGCAGACCGAACCGAATGATGATAATGATATATTTTCCCAAATTAAATATTATTTTAGTAAAATAAATTTATTAAAAAACTTGGAAAGATTTAAAATAACAAAAATTCATTTTTTATTTTTAAAAAGCAATAATTTTAATAATAATTTGAATTTTTTTAAACAAAACCTAGAAAATCTATAAAAAAATAATAATAACAAAATATTTTTTCAAAATGAATGCGGTTATAAAAAATATAAATTTATAATTTAATAATAATTTCAAAAAGTTTAAAAACCCAAACAAATTTTACTTTTATAATTTTCTTTTAAAATTAAAAGTCTATGTCGATATGGCTTTGGTGTGATGCTTTCAAACTCATAGTGATAAATAAATTTATCCAGAAGTTATTTTCATAATTTTTAAAAAAAGTTAGATTCGAAAAGGAAATTCTATTTCTTATTTAAAAATGAGTCTGTCGAAAAAAGAGAAAAAAACGAAATCCAAACCAGAAAATAAAATAAAAAAGGCCCACCACCATACAATGCCAAGGTGCCATAACCCAAGCTCACGCCACATCCCTCATCATTTGCCAGCAGTCAATCTGATCAACCACGCACGCGTCCGCTTCTCACAATCCCTATTTGACACCCAACTTAAAACCCACCTGCCTCACCAAACCAACGGCCGCGATCCATCTACTCTATCTATAAATCATATCCCACCGTCCCATCCCCCACCCCATGCACACACGCAGACACACTTGCAAGCTTCGTCCCTAATCCCAACCATGCCCGTTCCCGACTCCTCCGCACTCTGGCTCCACCAGCAGGGACTCCTTAAAAACGAGCTTACCGCCGCGCGCTCCTTCTCCAACACACCCGCTCTCAGTGCAGCTATCGAGCTAGCCATGGCACGCTACGAGGCCTACTACCGCTCTCGCGCCGAGTCCATCCACGCAGACCCTGTGCGCTTCTACTGCGCGCCTTGGGCGACTCCATTCGAGCGTGCGACGCAGTGGATGGGCGGGTGGCGCTCGAGCGTGTTCATCCACCTTCTTTACTCCGAGTCTGGGATCCGGCTCCAGGCTCAGCTTAATGATCTTCTTGATGGAGTGCATTCAGGGGATCTTGGGGACCTTTCGCCGAGGCAACTGGCGAAGGTGGATGAGGTGCAGAGGAGGACGATAAGAGAGGAGGAGGAGATTACGGAGGAGATGAGGGAGTTGCAGCTGGGGATGGGAGAAGGGGATTGGGATTTGGAGGAGAAGGTGGGGATTTTAGAGAGGATCATTCAGAAGGCTGATGACCTGAGGATGAGGACTTTGAAGGATATTGTGGACTTCTTGGAACCTGTTCAGGTTGTGGATCTTTTGGTGGCTGCAGCCGATTTCGAGATTGGTATGAGGTGTCTAGGGATGGATAGGAATGTTACTGGCTTATAATTATAAGGACTGTCTTCTGTACTTGTGTGTCTAGCTCTGTGTATTTTTAAGGTGTTTTTGAAGTATGCATGTAAGATATAATTTTTACTTTTTGTTAATGTTTTATTAGTTGTAAATGTCTCTTGCTGTCTGTGCATGGAATAGATGATGTGTCATGTTTGGGTTTTTTTTTCTCTTCTCATGTGAAATATGATTCTTGTCCATTTGTTAATTTGGTGTTTTTTATGTTTAGTTTAGTTTTTTATTTTGGAATTTGTTTTTTTAGAATATCAGTTTTTATCTTATAAGAAACCAAATTTGTTTGCGAAGCCAAGCTATATTCGAGAAGTGGCCGCTTGGAAAATGAAATTACCAAATAAAACCTAATGTTATCATGATGCATGTTGGTCTATTTACATGGGTTGATGTAGGGGGTGAACTTCGGTTGAAAAGATAAAACTGAGAACTTAGAGAGAAAAGGATGAGTATCAGAAAGGGGATGAGGAGTAGGATTAGGAGGAGAGGGAGGTAAGGAGAAAGAAGAAGAGGATGTAGGAGAAGGGCTATTCGCTGCCTTCTATTTCTCATTCATTAGCTATATAGATGTTCCATAATAATCCAGGCGCACACGCCTGTAACAAACTCTGTCATCCATAACAAACTCACCTTATTATCTTAATAAAGTTGCTACATTGTAACAAACTCTAATAATAACACCATTACATTAATTTCATCCAATAATCAGCAAATTTAAAGATAGTGCCTTTTCTTGCACGCATGCTCTGTCTGAGTGTGTTGCGCTGATTCTCTGGATCATTCGAACCTGTATAAGTACCTTTGATTACCGCCTTGTCCTTAAGGCGAAATTCTGGAAAATCCCGAGTGATGTCCTGCACGGCCTCCCAAGTGGCATCTGATAATGGTTGGTTCTCCCATGAGGACTTGTTCTTGGGGATGGCTACGAATGACAATTGTACATTTATCCAGAACTCCAACTGGATGTTGAATTGGCATCTGATCCACAAACTCTGTAAGCAAGGGTGCAGCTGGAATGATGATATCTCCATGACAACAGTTCAAATTGGACACATGGAATATGTTGTGGAGTTTAGAGCATGCAGGTAAACGGTGGCGATTATATATGTAGAAGAGATATGAGTGAG
Organism: Dioscorea dumetorum; assembly: GCA_902712375.1. NCBI lineage: Eukaryota > Viridiplantae > Streptophyta > Magnoliopsida > Dioscoreales > Dioscoreaceae > Dioscorea > Dioscorea dumetorum. The sequence continues at coordinate 41,569 of CACTHL010000237.1, forward strand.
TTATAGAATCAGAGTAGTGAAAGGCAGTTGAATGTATTCACAACAACCTCAAGCTTTAAGAGTTAAGACACATAAAACACTCTCTGTTCTTCACTGCTTCATTCAGATAGAGGAAGTCATACATATATATCAGAGTACATCCCATCTCTTTTACCAACACATACACCAAGAGATAATATAAAGACAACTTACTTTAACCTTAATAAAAGCAACTAACATAAAAACAGCATAACGTGAGCGCTTCTCCATAAAGCTCAGAATAGCGTAAGGTGGCCTTACTCTTTAACCAAAGTTGATATCTTGTGAGCCATGTTTCTGAGCACGAGATTTGACCAGTGATTCATCCAGTCAAGCTGGCTTATCCAAACCTGAATTCACAATCACACCAACATATCCTCCCCTTGATTGTGAATCACACACTCCCAGCAATTCCCTGAACTTCATGAACTTTTGAACACCCAAAGGTTTGGTAAGTATATCAGCTAGTTGCTCTTCAGAGTTACAGTAGCTCATCCTGATTGTTTCATCTTTCACAAGCTTACGAATGAAGTGATATTTAATGTCAATATGCTTGGTTCGTCCATGGTGTATTGGGTCTTTGGCAATGGCAATTGCAGATCGATTATCACACCACAGCCTGGTTGTTGCAATGGATTGAATTCCACAATCTTCCATCAATTTCTTCAGCCACAGAATTTTACATGCAGCTGCTGAGGCTGCTATGTACTCTGCCTCAGATGTTGAGAGAGCAATTACTTCCTATTTTTTCGAAATCCAGGTCACAGTGGAGGAACCTAGTTTGAAAACAGCTCCTGTTGTGCTTTTCCGGTCTTCAATGCAACCAGCCCAATCACTGTCTGAAAATGCCTCCAATTCAACACCAGTATTGCTTCCAAACCACAAGCCATACTCAGCAGTCCCAGCTAGATACCTTAGTACCTTCTTTCCAGCTCCTGCATGAATTTGTGTTGGAGTACTCACGAATCGGGACACATTCCCACAACAAATGCCAGGTCGGGTATGGTGTGAGTCAAATAGATTAATTTCCCAAGTAGACTCCTGTAATGTTGTATATCAGCTTCACCAGACCCATCATCAGCTTGCAGTTTTTCATTCACTCCTATGGGAGTAGGAATTGGTTTGCAACTCAGCATATTAAAGCACTTCAACAAGTCATGGGTGTATTTCTTTTGACTCACAAATACTCCCATCTCCTCCTGCACAACTTCCAGCCCCAAGAAATATGAGAGCACTCCAAGATCAGTCATGCTGAATTGCTTTTGCATGTTATTCTTGAACTCTTGAACCAGTGTTTGTGATGATCCTAGATACAGGATATCATCCACATAAATGCAGACTATCAAGACAGCACCACTGTTATCAATCCGTTTGTAGAGAGTGTGTTCAGTTTCACCGCGATTAAAGCCTTGCTCGGAGAGATATGAGTCAATCTTGCCGTACCAAGCCCGAGGGGCTTGTTTCAACCCGTAAAGAGCTTTCTTTAATTTATAAACATGATGAGGCTTATCCTCCACCCTGAATCCAATTGGTTGTTCTACATAGACATCTTCTTGCAGCTCACCGTTCAAAAATGCTGACTTTATGTCTAGATGGAACAGCCTCCAACTTCTGTGTGCTGCCAGAGCAAACAAGAGCCTGATAGTCTCCATACGTGCCACAGGGGCGAAGACTTCATCTACATCAATTCCCAGCTGCTGCGTGTAACCTTTGGCTACTAGTCTAGCCTTGAGTTTTTGTATCTCCCCATCAGCCTTGAATTTTGTTTTGAATACCCATTTCAAACCGATCACCTTGCTTCCATTAGGTCTCGCCAACCAGCCTCCCAAGTATCATTTTGGTATATGGATTCAATCTCATCTTGCATAGCTTCCCGCCAACAAAGTGATTTTTGACAAAGCATCTTCATATGTGATTGGATCAGCCACATTCAATATAAGAGAGCAAACTGTTATAGATGTCAGCAATTTGTCATGTGCGTCTCGGTGGGGAAGCATCATTGTCTTACGATAAGACTTGATTTACCGGTTCTCGCAGTAGTTGTTGCCACACCCCGTGAACCTTCATTGAGTGATCGCGCTTCGGTGTTCTCGCGCTCCTCCAAATGCATCATTCCATGAAGTGAGAATCGACTCTTTTCGGCGAGTCCCCAGTCCCAACGCTCATCCTCTTTGAAGTATACATCGCGGCTATACTTCACCTTCTCTATTTCAGGGTTATATAGTTTGTAAGTCTTTGTTCCGCTGCAATAACCTAGAAAGATGCACCTCTCTGACTTGTAGTCTAGTTTTTGCCTCCTTTGAGATGGAACCTGCATCATAGCTATACACCCAAAGATTTTCAGGTGAGAAATGTTAGGTTTTATACCTGTCCATAATTCATATGGAGTTGATTCTGGCGGGGCTTCCGTTGGAATGAGATTCATTAAATATACTGCAGTGGACGCAGCCTCCGCCCAGAAGGTTGAGGGAACTCCCCCGCACTTCAGTAGACACCGTACTTTTTCCATGACGGTCCTGTTTCTCCTTTCTACCGTGCCGTTGTGCTGTGGGGTGTAGGGAGGCGTCAGCGCCCGTTTAATTCCCATTGTCTCACAATACTCAGTGAAGGCCTGCGAGGTTAATTCTCCTCCTCTATCTGAGCGAAGGACCTTGATCCTCTTCTCTGAGTCTCGTTCAGCCATTGCTTGGAAAATCCGAAATTTTTCAAAGGCTTCATCCTGCGTTCTGAGAAAAAGAATCCACGTCATGCGTGTGAAGTCATCAACGAAGAGAATGAAGTACCTGTTCCTTCCCATAGATTCTACACTCATTGGACCACATAAGTCAATGTGGACACGTTGCAGCTTCTCGGTGGTTCTCCTCTCTTTCCCGGCTTCATGGACCAATGGCAAGCGAGTCTGCTTTCCGGCAAGACAATCATCACAATCTTTAACGTCGCCAATGCATGGGAGCCCCGTCACCATACCTTTGTTTTTCATTGTCTTCAGCGCCTTGTATCCCACGTGTCCCAATCTTTTATGCCAGACCATACATTCACTAGAGTCACTCACTGCCACATGAGCTGCCACATCAGCTTGGTAGACCGTTGAAATATTCAACGGAAACATATTATTCGTTGTTCTTGTGACTCTCACTATTGTCTCAACGGAGCTCCGGTCGATCACTCCGCATGTATTACCTTCGAACCTGACATCAAAGCCTCTACTTAGCAGCTGTCCCACACTGAGAAGGTTGTGCGCTAAACCGGAAACAAACTGCACGTTTCTCAGCCTCTTCACTTCTCTATTATCTCCTTTCAGTATAACTGTGCCTTGCCCCATGATTATCATCTCTTTGTTGTCACCTAACTTAACACTTCGCTTCTGTGATTCATCTAGTGATTCAAATAGTTCTCTATCACCAGTCATGTGGTTTGAATAACCACTATCTATGATCCATACCAAGGTTTTACTCAAGCCTCCATCATGCTTCATCATTAATAGTTGTGAGGATTTCTCTTCTTGGCATCGTACCATGAACAAGTTACTTGGCTCTTCTTCTTTTACTTCCGCAACAAATGTACTTCCTCTGCCCGCTGCTTTCTCCTTAAACTAGCATTGAGCTTTAACATGGCCGAAACGTTTGCAGATATGACACTGAATGCCATTCGTGTAAGTTCTCGGTCCACTAGACTGTCCAATCTGTTCTGCTCCCCTACCTCGACTTCTCCCACGCCCGGCACCTCTGAAATACCCTCGCCCATGACCTCTGAAAGAATTCTGGTTGTACTCGTGCTCCTTTGGAGTTACATTATCATCTCTTATGTGGAGGGTTTCGGCTTTAACATGAAGTGCCTGTTCTTCTCCTTGCTCAGCTTGGCTAAGTAAACGCGCTTCATGAGCTTGGAGTGAACCTGTGACCTCATCCAGAGAGAGCTCTGTAATATCCCTTGACTCTTCTATGGCCGTGACGACGTGATTGTACTTGGCTCCCATACTCCTCAAAACTTTTCCGACAACCATTGCCTCGGAGATGGTATCTCCTAAGGCCCTCATTTGATTGACTAGTTCCAAAACCCTCGTGACATACTCCTGAACATCTTCTCCTCCCTTGATCCTCAGACACTCAAAGGACTGTCGGAGATGCTGCAGTTTCACAGCCATGACCTTATTGGTACCTTGATACTGCTTCTTGAGTTTCATCCAAGCTTCGTGTGCAGTCTCGGCTGTGGAAATCCTGGAGAAGAGCGTGCGTTTCATGGAATGCTGAATAAGGTAAAGTGCTTGAGCGTCCCTCTTCCGTTACTCCTTCAACCCATCTACATCTTCATGCTCGGGAATACCATGTTCTACTAGATCCCATTGATCTTGGGACCTAAACAGAGTCCGCATCATCACACACCAGTGATCGTATTCAGTTCCATCAAACTGCGGCAGTGGGGGGTTGCTGTTGTGAGCCATGGCAATGGAGCTGTGTTCTTGCCGAGAGAGAGCAGTCCAGATCGCTCTGATACCACTAAACGGTGGCGATTATATATGTAGAAGAGATATGAGTGAGTTATAGAATCAGAGTAGTGAAAGGCAGTTGAATGTATTCACAACAACCTCAAGCTTTAAGAGTTAAGACACATAAAACACTCTCTGTTCTTCACTGCTTCATTCAGATAGAGGAAGTCATACATATATATCAGAGTACATCCCATCTCTTTTACCAACACATACACCAAGAGATAATATAAAGACAACTTACTTTAACCTTAATAAAAGCAAATAACATAAAAACAGTATAACGTGAGCACTTCTCCATAAAGCTCAGAATAGCAATAAGGTGGCCTTACTCTTTAACCAAAGTTGATATCTTGTGAGCCATGTTTCTGAGCACGAGATTTGACCAGTGATTCATCCAGTCAAGCTGGCTTATCCAAATCTGAATTCACAATCACACCAACAACAGGTAGAGCTAATTTATATGCAACCTGACCCATTTCTTCCTGCACTTGAAAAGGGCCAAAAAAACATTTGGAGAGTTTGTGCGTGCGATGATGCCCCAAAATAGTCTTTTGTCAATACGGGTGCAATCGGAGATAAACCCAGTCGCTGACAAGGAATAAGATGTCAGTGCCCCCCGTATTCGTCTGATTTTTCATGAACGCTTGAGCACCGCGAAGATTCTCTTGAAGAGTAGATAGTATGTGAGAGTGAGTAGTCAGCAATTTGTCAACAAAAGCAACTGATGAAGTTCTAGCCATATAGTCTAACAAGGACAGTGTGGAGCGGCCAAAAACAACTTCCTATGGTGACATTAAGATGGATGAATGCCATGAAGTATTGTAGTGCCATTCCACCCAATAAAGATAAGAAAGCCAATGTTGAGGATGATCGTCCGTAAAGCTTCGGAGATAATCTTCAAGGTAGCGGTTAAGTACCTTCGTTTGGCCGTTGGTTTGGAGATGGTATGCGCTACTTATCGCCAATGTTGTCCCAGAACGTTTGAAAAGCTCGCACCAAAAAATGCTCATAAACAGGGGATCTCTGTCAGAAATAATATTAGTATGAATACCATGTAACCGAACTATATTCTCGGCAAAATACTTCTGCCACTTGTGGGGCTGTGAATTGGGGACCTATGGCAGAGAAGTGAGCATGTTTAGACAGACAACCCACAACAACAAGAATGGTGCGCTTCCCAGCCGACGGTGGTAAGTGGGTAATGAAGTCTAACAAAATCAAATCCCACACCTTCAAGGGAATTGGAAGAGGCTGTAGGAGCCCTTGTAGAGCTCGGTTGAATGGCTTCACTGTTTGGCAAGTGGCACAACGGGCCACATATTCGTGCACGATGCAGTAAAGTCCCACCAGTAGAAATGACAGGAAAGTCTAGCCATAATTCTCTGGATGCCAGCGTGACCTCCAGTTGATGAATTATGATACTCCATGAGAAGCAATGGTAGTAAAGCCAACTCAGGAGGTATGAACAGGCGCCTTTGAAGAAAACAAGCTCATCTTTGATGGAGTATTATGGATGCTTTGCAAGACAGTTCTGAATTGAATGATAAAGTACTCTGGATGCAAGGTGAGTCTTGTAATTTGAACGCAAAGCCTCCCAGAAAGATGCCATCGGTCATGACACTGGTGAAAAGCACTAAATGACAAATGGGGAATTCATGGGAGAGAATCGGCATAAATGTTTTATGTGCCGGGTTTACGCTTAATCTCAAACTTGTACCCCAACAGTTTTGTTAACCATCGTTGCTGCTCCAGCGTTTGGATAGTCTGAGTGAGAAGTGATTTGTGGCTTTGATGATTAGTCCGGATAATGAATTTCTAACCCAAGAGATAATGTTGCCATTTGCCAATAGCCTCTGTAACTGCATACATTTCTTGCGCATACGATGGTGGAGTAGGCCTTTAAGTGCTGCAATAATGATGGAGTAGCTGGCCACAAAGAGTAGGTAATAACTAGCGAGACCCAAGAATCCCCAAAGGACCTTAATTGAGTTTGGAAGCAGCCAATCACGGATCACTGATATCTTGTCCTGATCAACAGCGACTCCCTTTCCAGAAATTCAGAATTTCCGAACACCCAAACTCGCATTTGGCCAATTTGGCAATCAGATGATGGGAACAAAGGAGATTTAGAACAATATGTCCACGCTTCATGATGGTAGCATGATCAGAGATCCAATTTGGAGAAGATTTGTGTTCTGGCGAGTTTGTCCAACAATTCATTGGCCGTTGGAATGGAAAAATGGTTGTTCACTGTAATTGCGTTGAGTACACGTAATCAACAAAAAATCTCCATGATCTGTCTTTCTTTTTCACAAGCAAAAATGGAGATGAAAAGGAGCTCATACTTAGCTGAATTATACCGTCTCACAGCATCTCACCGACGAGTTTCTCCATTTCAGACTTTTAGAAATGAGAACAACGGTATGGAAGTACCCTGATCGGAGCAGGAGACAGTTATAGTGGGATTTGATGATCAAGCTCTCATGGTGGAGGTAAGCCGGAGGGGGTGGCGAAGAGATCCCCGAATAGAGAGAGAAGGTTTTTCAATTGAGTAATGAACTCAACCGGTATGTCTAATCCAAAATTTTGAAACTTGGTTTTATGACTCGGGCTCCACAAATAAGTGAAAATAACAAGTCGAGTCCAGAGATTGTGTGGCTTTCATAAAGGTTGAAGTAGTGATATAATGATAATTAGGTTGCTGAATACCGTGAAGCTTGATCCCTTCACCAGCCCAGTCAAACTCCATCCATCCATCCATCCCCAAAACTACATCTGCAGCGTAGATAGGAAATAGTTACAAGTCAACCAAAAAAAACTTTGGTCAAGCTTCAAGGGCACCTGAATGCTAGCTCTCCCACAGGAGAGGCTATTGCCATTGGCAGTGGTGACACGAAGGTGATGAGATGGTTGGACCGGAAGACCAAGGTGCATCGCCAATTTGAGTTTGTATGAAATTATTGGTAGAGCCGCCATAGATGAGGACCACAATCTCCTTCCGATTTATAGATTCGACGAGTTTGAGGATCACCGACACCACTTGGATAGTGAGCACATGAAAAGATATGCTCGGTGTGTCTTGAAAAATGCCATCAAGAGGCTATGGAGGAGGTTCCAACTCATGTGTGACATCCAAGACTTCCTCATTGATCGAGTCAATCTCATCGGATTTTTCCAAAAAAACAAAGTAATTGTGGAGGTCGGCATCTGTGTCCCGGCATGAACTTGGCATCACAATTGTAACACAAGCCTTTTTCACGCCTTGCCGTCTCAGACTGCGTCAATCTCTTACTCGGCAATGTGGATAGGTGACTATTCATTGAAATTGGTGGGTGAGTGAGTGTTGGTGGTCGTTGCTGCAGCGCTGATCGCAGCGTCATCATCCAAGTGGTATTACACCTGTCTTTCGCTAGTCATACCAGTCCTATGGCGTCAAACAACGTGGAAGGATTCAAGATATAAGAGGTTGTTTGGTTGTCTGTAAGTGAATTTACATGTAAGTAAATTACAGTTTAAGTGAAAATGTTGTATTTTAACTTACATCACAGTTGTTTGATTTGTTCTAATTTGAAATGTTGTATTTGCTTTTTTCTTTGTTTGGTTTGATTTAAGTTAAGGAGTACGATTAACATGTATGTGAAATGGTAAGATTGCCCCTATCAGATATTGTTGACACTAATTATTTAATATTATTTATAAAAGTTTTTAATTATATAATATAGTCAAAATTTTATCCCTAAAAACTATTAATTATATTAACTCTCATTAATTAGGATTAATACAAATTTAAAATTGTAACTAATTCAGTGATTTATTAAATTTAAAAAATGTAATGTAATTCAATTATATGCCATTAAAATGTTTTTTATATAAATTAAATAAGTATTGGTATTTTAAAATACAATATAAATTAAATAAAACATAAATAACTATTTTTGTAATCATGTTAATACTACTAATCATGTTAGTATTAGTTCTAATTATTTAATACTTTTCGTTATAATAATTATTTATTTATTTATTTAAATTATTTTAATGATAAAAAGAATTTTTTAAAATATTAAATATTTTAAATTTAATATTATTTTAAAATTTTATTACTTAAAAATATTTTTATAGTTAATTTTAAAGATAATTTAATTTATTAAATATTTTCATAATTACATTTAAGATAAAATGGTGGTAAGTGAATGCCACTTACTTTATTGCATTTCAACTTACAGTAAATTTTGATATGAGTTGAAATACTATAAAAGTGAGAGATGAAAGTCCACTTACATGTAAGTGGAGCTTTTACATCAAACCAAATAGTCAATTACATGTAAAACCACTTACATCACAGCTACTTGCAACTAACCAAACAACATCTAAAGCTCTTGTTGGATGTCATACGGGAGGCCCGACAGAAAGTAGTTGAGTAGGTTGTGCTGGCTAAGCCAAAGATTTTTGTGGATAAGCACTCGAAGTCCGGGATATATGCTGCTATGGATGATGTTTGCTTGAGATTGTATAACAGTGCCTCGTGATTAATGAAGATTGAAGGGCCAAATCAAAGCTCCAGCTGTAGCGAGAACGCATCCCATAAGGAGAGCTGACTGGTCAAATGCATCTAGTGATACCACCAGAGGACCGGCAGTGTCATGTAAAAAGTGGCAATAATGTGTCTCTGGTCACTCAGAACTTGATGATATATGAAGAAGTACTCAATTTGAAAGATCAATCCCAGGGCATTATCACCATTAAAGAGGGGAGTCTCTAGCTTGGGTAAACGACTTGGAACTATTGTTCTGGCACTGTTTTGGGGTCAGCTAGCTGTGGATTGAGAACGTAGAGAGAAAAGGATGAGTACTAAAAAAGGGAGGAGGAGAGGGAAATAAGGAGAAAGAATAAAAGGATGGAGGAAAAGGTTATCCGTTGCCTTCGATTTCTCATTCATTAGCTATATAGATGTTCCATAACAACCCAGGCGCACACATCTCTAACCAACTCTGTCATCCATAACAAACTCACCCAACTATCTTTATAAAGCTACTATGTTGTAACAAACTCTAATGATAACACCATTACATTTATTTCATCTAGTAATTAGCAAACTTAAAGTTAGTGCCTTTTCTCACACGCATGCTCTCTCTGAGTGTATTGCACTGATTCTATGGATCATTCTTGTTAGCATGGTGATTGAAGATGTGAGAGGTGATGAGGGCCAGGTGGCCATGCTGACATGAAGAAAGCCAGCATATCTTGGAATCATGCTTCAGGGATTCTCATCAGCAACCACGTACACATGAGCATGATGCATGTGAAGGAGTTGTCATGTTGCCATTAAGATGCTATGATGTTTTGTTGTACTACTTTCAGTATATTTTATGTTTTCTAATACTTTAGTTGTTAAGCTTCAACATATGAATGTATGAAGAAACCAGAGCATGAATAATAGAACTGGTTCTCGATTTTTTGAGATAAGTCTTTCTTTAAATGTGTGTATTCAGTTCTCCTAATCATATATCCTCTATTCCCTTAAGTTAGATCAGTGGTATCAAAGCCCTACATGGAACCAGCTTCTTCTCAAGCCAAAGTGTGTGCAAGTAGGCAGAGTGAGCGAAGTTCTCTGAAGTTGGTGTCATTGCCTCTAACAGCCTCCCAGCTCTAACCATATTTGATGGAATCAAGTATGACCAGAGGAGTATCATGATGAAGACCCTATTTCGCAGCCAAGATCTTTGGGATTTGATTGAAAATGGAATCCCAGAGAATGAAGATGAACAATGGTTGAAGGAGCATAAGATAAGGGATGCGAAGGCACTATATCTAATTCAACACTCCATGAGTCCGCCACTCTTCTCCAGAAATTCAGTTGCAAACACTGCCCCATGAAGTATGGAAGATGCTATAGAAGCAGTATCAAGGGACAAACAAGGTAATGCCTGTAAAACTTCAAAGCTTATGCCAATCCTTTGAGTGTCTCAAGATCCAAGGGAACAATAGGGTGCAGCACTATGTTACAAGAGTCATTGATCTCGTCAATCAAATGAGGGCGCTCGGAGACACCATCTCTAAGGCAATGGTAGTCGGTAAGGTGCTAAGGAGTATGGGTCCTAAGTATAACTATGTGGTCACTGATACGTCCCTTGCGTATCCGCAAGTGCACGGGTCGTACAAGTAGTAAAGTGTACCCGTAGGGTCGGGTAGTCGAATCCACAGGGACTGGTGTAGCTTCTAATACTAACGGTGTGCTTAATATCTAACCAACAGAAAAGGATGGCTTTGACTCTGGATTGAATTCAAGGAGATTGAGGAAGGAGAAATTTCACTAAGGGAAAGTTTGAGGATTGACTCGATGGAGGAGATGGGGCCCCGGGGTTGGACTTCTGACGTTCACTAACTCGGTCTTTCTCAGTATTTATCAGAGATGTCTTCAGTTCTAAACCTAGTTATGCTATAAGGGTGTTGCTTCCAGTATTGCCGAGCTCTAAGTTGAAATCTTATTGCTTGCAACTATCAATCATGATTCACAAGCCTAGATAAGAAAACCTAACTTCCAAGCATTCAAGCACTAAACAACACAGAATAAAGCCAATAACTCAGATTTATTGTAAGGAACAAGACACTCATAAATGCTGCAAGTAAAGATAAAGAGTTCAAGCTACAACGTCATACAAACAACCCCGGGGCTCCCTTAAGAGTTTAGCCCTCATGACAATAAACAACAAGTACAATGCCAAAGAAATTGAAACACAAGAAGTTGAAAACTCCCTAATTTCTTGCATCCTTGTGGTTGTCAGAGGATCTACAGTGTTGTAAAATCTCCTCCCAATCGGCCTACCATAGGCGTGACATTCCCTTAATGAAGAGGAGGATGAACCCCCAAAGCTCTCTCCTTTTTCATCCCTTCGTTCACCCCCAAAAAGTCCCCTTTGAAACTAAGTTTCTCGGCTTTTAATGTTTTCCCGATGTGAGCACGGGAGTGTTGAAGTCGTGTAGATTACGGCCAAATACCAGAAAACTCACATCCCTGTAATCTGCACGGGGTACAACACGGGCGTGCTTAGGCCGTGCTGAGGGTTTGCACGACCGTGCTCAGCGAACTCAGACTGTGCTTACTTTGGGTGAATTTTCCTGCAATCTGCACGGGGTACAGCACAGGCGTGCTTAAGCCGTGTTGGGCTTGATGAGATTTCTTCTAAGTCCTTTAGCTTCTAAAATCATTCCAAAACACTTCTTTTTGCTTAAGGACCTTGATATCTGCATGAAAAACTAAGAATACCTCAAATAGCACAGTACTTGGAGAATTAAAGCCAAAAGACTCAATAATGATGAGGGTAAAGTATAATATATATATATATATATATATATGAAATGCACTCATCAGTCATAGCTATAGAAGAATCAAAAGACATAACTGAACTTACTTTGAACGAACTTACTGGTTCCTTACAAGCTCATGAAGCTAGACTCATAAGTCAGGCTGAGGAGAGTGATGAGAAGCTTCTACATGTGAAAAGTGAACCTGTCACGCAAAAGGAACCAGATCCTGGGCATGTAAGAGGATGAGGTAGAGGTCTATATAGAGGCGCAGGACGTGGGAGAAGCAGAGGAAGGGAGTTAAACAAAAACCTCAAACAAGTGATCAAAGAGGTCACAAGAGCAGTGTGCAGTGTCACCTGTGCAAAACATTTGGGTATATAAAGGCCAACTACTAGTTTAGAGAGAAACATACAAATAAAGGTAACACTTTGGTAGTTGAAGGGAAGGAAAAGGAAGTAACAAATCTGTTTCTGGCTCACAATGAAGATGCATGCTCCTACACTACTTTGATGACCTACAATGAAAGTTTTCCAACCAAGGAGTCAAGAAGCCTGGTGTGGATAGTGGATAGTGGATAGTGGACAGTGGCAGCTCACATCACATGGCGGGCTGCAGGGAAGCTTTCCAGTCACTCGACGAGTCGCAGAGACTCAGTGTCAAGTTGGGAGACGATAAGGAGATGCTGGTGAAGGGTTATGGAACAGTGGACATTAAAGGCAGTGATGGTCTGGTTAAGCTCCTTCACGATGTCCAGTTTGTGCCGGGACTGGCACATAATCTCATGAGCGTTGGGCAGCTGATGTCTAGAGGATTTGATTTAGTGTTTGAAAAGGATGCCTGCAAAATAGTGGATTGGAGCTCTGGTGAGTCGTTAACCAAAGTAAGTAAAATGACTAATAATATATTCCCTTTGAACTTAGCTACTGTGCAGTATGCTAATGTGGCCAATAGCAAGATGAATGATGCAATAAGGTGGCACAAGCAGTTTGGTCATTTGAATCATCAGAGTTTAAAATCCCCGAAGTCTAAAAGCATGGTGATTGGCCTTCCAAACTTTTAGGAGTCAATAACATGTGATGACTGTGTTTTCGGAAAACACATGAGGCGTCCTTTCTCACACTCAGAAGGGAAGATGCGAGAACCATTGAGGTCTTATAACGAGTCCACGTAGACATTTGCGGGCCAATGCATGTGGCGTCAAAAGGAGGAAACAGGTATTTCTTGTTATTCCTAGACGATTTCTCTCGTATGACATAAATTTACTTTCTCATGTCAAAGAATGAAGCCCTGTAAAAGCTTGTAGTTTTTCAGGCTATGGTGGAGTGAGAGACTGGAAGGAAAAGCAAGATTATCATATCAGACAAAGGGGGAAAATTCCTTTCCCATGAGTTCACTGGATTCTGCAACAAAGCTGGAATTCGACACGAATTGACGACACCCTATACTCCTCAGTTAAATGGCATCGTTGAAAGAAAGAATCGCATAGTGTTGGATAAGACCCGCTGTCTGTTGAAAAGCAATGGTCTGTTGGCAACATTCTAGGAGGAGGAGGCGGCGACGGCAGTATATCTAATTAACATCTCTCCAACAGAAGTACTGCAAAGCAAGATGCCATATGCAGTGTGGCATGGAGTAAAGCCGACAGTGGGGCTCTGAGAGTGTTTTGGTGTATAGCACTGGTGAAAGTACCTCATCAGAAGAGAAAGAAACTGGAAGACAAATCTGAAATGTGTATTTTCATATGCTACTATTTGAAGACTAAAAGCTATAAAGTATATAACCCTTGCTCCGACAAGGCCTCAGTGAGTAGAGATGTGGTCTTTAGAGAAGAGGCACGCTGGGATTGGAGTAATGAAAAAAAGAAGTCAACAATACATGATTGGGAAGACTTCTGTTCAGAAGATACAAGTTCACAAAACTCTGAAGAACGACAAATAAGTTTAACTTAAGACATTTGTGAAACTAGAAGTTGTGTCACTCCTCAACAAGAAGCTACATCTGAAGAAGAATCTCCACCTAGAAGACTCAGGCAACTGAGTGAGATATATAACAGTTGCTCTTTTACCCTCCATGTTGCTGATCCAACTACGTATGAAGAAGCGGTCAATTGCAAGGAATGGAGAGTTGCAATGGAAGAGGAGATGGCTACCATACAAAGGAATAACACTTAGGAATTGGTTGATAAGCCAGAGGGAAAGAAAGTTATTGGTCTGAAGTGGATCTACAAGACCAAATATAAAACCAATGGAGAAGTGTTGAAACACAAAGCCAGGGTGGTGGCTAAAGGTTATTCACAGTAACTGGGAATAGACGTGCATGATGTATTCGCTCTAGTTACATGCATGGAGACAGTGAGATGCATGTTCTCATTAGCTGCTCAAAAAGGGTAGACCTTGTTTCATTTAGATATAAAATCTGCTTTCCTTAATGGAGACATTAGCGAGGAGGTATATGTGGAGCAACCCAATGACTTTGTGAAGGAAGGCAGCGAACACAAGGTGTACAAGTTGAAGAAAGCCCTCTATGGGTTGAAGCAGGCACCCAAATCTTGGTGTAGTAAAATCGATTCATACTTCTCCATTAATGGATTCCAAAGAAGTGAAACAGAACATACCCTATACAAGAAGTCTCATGTGAATGGAGATATACTATTGGTATGCATATATGTAGACGATATACTCTGTATGAGTTCTTATGTAAATCTGGTAACATAACTAAAGTTAGAGATGCAAAAGGTGTTTGACATGTCGGATCAGGGAATCCTGAGCTACTTCCTTGGCTTAAAGGTTATACAAGATGAAGATGGAGTGTTTGTTCATCAAAGGAAGTACGTACAAGATTTGTTGAAGATGTGCAATATGGAGAGGTGTAAAGCTGTCCTAACTCCAATGAATTCTAGTGATAAGCTCCTGGCCAATGATGTTTCAGGTGCAACCGATGCATTGAAATATAGGAGTTTAGTTGGGAAGCTACTTTGCTTAACCCATAGCAGGCTAGACATTGCATTCCCTGTGAGCATCCTGTCTAGATTCATGAACAAACCCTCTAAACTACATGTAGGGGCAGCAAAGAGGATACTCAGGTATCTTGCAGGGACTACAGACTTTGGGCTCTGGTATACTAAAGCATCGGCCTGCAATATAGAAGGCTTCTAAGATAGTGACTGGGCTGAGGATTTGGAGGATAGGCGAAGTACATCAGATGCAGTTTATAGTTTGGGCTATGCCGCTGTATCCTGGTCTTCCAAGAAACAGGAAGTTATAGCTCTCTCAACAACTGAAGCATAATATATATCTGCCTCAGCTGCAGGTTGCAAGGTGTTGTGGTTCCGAAAATTGTTGAAAGATTGTGGTGTTGAGTGCGAGGATGCAACCACTATTTGGTGCGACAATAAGTCAGCCATTGATATCACTAAGAATCCTATGCACCATGGAAGAACCAAACATATTGACATAAAGTTCCATTTTATCCGAAAACTGGTTAGTGATGGAGTTATTGAAATGAGACATTGCTGCTTTGAGGAACAGTTAGTTGATATATTCACAAAGGCTCTGAATGTTCATCAGTATGTTTATTTGAGAGAAATACTAGGGGTATGCAGTCTTCAGTCAAGAGGAGCATATGTTAGCATGGTGACTGAAGATGTGAGAGGTGATGAGGGCCAGGTGGCCATGCTGACATGAAGAAAGACAACAGATCTTGGAATCATGCTTCAGGGATTCTCATCAGCAACCACGTACACAGGGGCATGAAGCATGTAAAGGAGTTATCATGTTGCCATTAAGATTCTCTGATGTTTTGTTGTACTACTTTCAATATATTTTTTGTTTTCTAATCTTTTAGTTGTTAAGCCTCAACATATGAATGTATGAAGAAACCAGAGCATGAATAATAGAACTGGTTCTCTATTTTCTGAGATAAGTCTTTCTTTGAGTGTGTGTATTCAGTTCTCCTGATCATATATCCTCGCTTCCCTCAAGTTAGATCAATTCTAATCTGCATCAATTGAGCACTATTTCTATCTATGTCATGTACAACACCTTCCCACTCAAATATTCTTGGATTTTTTTCTGCTGAAAATAGAGGCATAGAGGTTGCAAGTTTCTTTCCCAAACTTGTATAAGTTGCGGTATTTTAATTAATTATTTACATACAATAAGCTAATGCACTTGGGTCAAACTTATTGGATCTCAAATAAGTGCTCAACTTCATTATAAGGGCATTTTAGATTCTTTTTCTTTTTAATTGTAGTAAGAAGCAGTAAGTTTTTGGTTTTTAACATTTTTTTAAATTTCTATTTGAAAATTAAACTTCTAAAGGAGAGAGAAGAAAAAACGATTCAGATTGTTACAATTAAATGAACACAGAGTTTGTCTAGCCCCAGACCGTGCCGCGTCGAACCTAACACGCTGATAAATAGCCGCAATTCCACTATGAAGGAACTCAGTAAGCCTGCAAAGGCTCAAGATCTGTCTTAGAACGAAAATTCCCAAAAAAATATGTTAAATTCAACAATAGCATCATTTACATCAACAAAAACAATCCCATGAATAGCAAAGAGAGAAGTTGTTGTAAAAGAATATGACATCATGACTTTTAAGCCAAAATATTTTGCATTTATTTCAAACTCCCCCATCAAGATATATCTGAATAAAACCAATCTACAACTTTTAGAGTTTTTTTAAATTTTATATTTTATCTTTTTGTTTAGTAGACAAACTAAAAATGCAACTAGTTTATAGTACTTCCCATCCTTTTTCCAAATGGATGCAGGTCTCTTTTAATAGCCATTCCTTTTAAATTACTACGTGCATTAAAACTATCTTTGCTTTTTCCTCCATAACGAACATAGTGTCCAAAATATTTACACATATATTTTTGTTAATATATATAATGACATCAAGATTTTGTTGCAATGAAACTTTTCTCCACTAACGTAGCTCAAAAAAATGTGCTCTTCATATATTCCAATTCAAATGATCTTTAACTTTACAATTTTTTGGCTTCATAACCTTGCCAAATGTAAATGGTTAAAGTTTATGCAAATGATTTAAAGCACCATCTCTAGATAATGAATAAGAACCATAACCCTTTTCAACTGTTCCATGTGGGATCGAAAATATGCACCCTGGGTCGTGTCGGTAAAGAGACACAGGGCGATATATCGAATCACAAATGTTTTTTTTTTCATTTATTTTTTTGTGGACTCTTCCAATCCTAATAAAACCAAGCCTCTATTATTAATTACCCCAAATTAAAATCTAGGGAACCTCCGATTAAAGGTTTCGAGTACAAATGAAGACAAAAGATCACAAACTATAAATTTTATTATTATTATTATTATTATTATTATTATTATTATTATTATTATATATATATATATATATATATATATATATATATATATATATATATATATATATATTGTTGCATGTGCCTCTTCACTACGTTGCATCTCGTTGCTGTCTTGAGATATATGTCTCATTACCGTCTTAAAATAGTTATTTTATCGTTCCACAGGTTGTTGCCTTGGCTTACTACTGCCCTAGTGCATTTGAATTTTATGGGGCATTCTATGCACCCAAATGTATCATATCATGCATGCTTCTAAGCTTGTCTAGCTTGATATGGCTATGGATTTTCATTTTTACTTTATTGTTTATATATATATATATTTTTTATTATTATTTATTTATTTGTTTTAGATACCTCGGATTATGGGAAGCACAATGCATATCAGCATAGGACTTACTCCCACATCAATATTACTTTTGCAACTTAAAAGTTCAGGTGTCATTCAAGGTAAAGTTCCACGAACTCCTCCTAACACTAGGGTGTGCTGCTTTACCTTTAATAGCAGCATAAGTGTATGAACTTCAAGCTTTTTTTTTGTTTTAATAAGAATAAGCCAGAAACGTCACGTTCAAAAGCATGGACAAAGAGGCAGACATTAGTTTTAAATAAATATTTTATACAACCAAGCATTGGTTCAAGAGATGAATAGCTTTGCATTGTTTATTTGATTCTTGGTTTTGGTTGGAGTGCCTCAAGCATTCATCTTTGGGGCCCATCTTACAATAACATGCTCTTCTGCAGGCCTAGTCTTTAAAAAAGATTCTTTATTGAACAACAACTTCAAATACACAAGAAGATGAGTCAAATTTTCCGGTAGACTTCACCCTTTGAAATGGCCAAGTGCAACCTTGAGATGGAACAACTTTGGTGCCAGATTAAGATCAATAGCAGAAATATTTTCCCTATTCACGTAAGGTCCATGGTTTTTTAGGTGTTCATCCAAAGCCTGTAGCTCGGCCAGTAGCACCTCCTCGGATCCATCATTTGGATCCTTACTTTTCAAGAGCTTGATAAACGAAGGAAATATCTTTGATCCCACTGAAGCAAATTCCGGTGGAGTAGCAAGATAGGGATTTGGAAACTTTTCCTCAATGATGTTCGTAATAACATCATAATCAGATATCCATTCCCCATTATTCCCTTTGAACACAGGAATCTTCCCTTCAGGATTGATTTTCAAGAGCCAATCAAGCTTTTTATCAAGATTGACCAACGTCAATTCATAAGGCACTTTCTTCTCCTCCAGTGTCAGCTAAACCCTCAGACAACTATGAACACATCGCTCCATTCAATCTCAATTGAAAAAGGTCACATTTTTAATCGCCGACGACATCCTCTGCGCCGGTGGCAGCCTTGTCGCAGAGCTCAACGGACTTCTCGGACGTGACAGCCATGAGGGAACGATCACTAAGCTTGCTCCGATACGACAAGCGAGAAGGGAAAGAGGGCTTCTTCAAGGTCTTCCTCGACGGTGAGAACGCGGGAGTTCTTTTGCATGCCTTGGTAGCCAGCCGCCACAAGAGGGCCAAGAAGATGGAGATCTCGTCGGAGACAAACGAGGGATATTCCACCCTCGTTAAAGCCTTTGTAGATATAGACAACACAGGCCCAGTCGTAGCGGCACGGTTGAGCGCAATCATGGTTGGGGACAGCGCTGGAGGAGGAAGAGGGTTTCTTCAAGGTATCCTTTGATGGTGCGAGCACCGGGGTTTTTCTACATGCTTTGGTAGCCAGCGCCACAGTAGACCAAGAAAATAGCGATCTCGTCTGTGACGAAAGATAGATATTCCACCCTTGCATGGCGTCAGAAGATAGCGATCTCGTTAGCGATGAACAAGGGATATTCCATCCTCGCATGGCGTCGGTCTCGGCGGCGGACGAGCGACGTCGGCAACATACGATGACGAGCGGCGACGAGAGAAGCTCATATATATATATATATGAGACAAGCGAGGGATATTCCACCCTCACATGGCATTAGTGATCAGAGAGGGATTTTCCACCCTCGCATGACGTTGACATCCGCAGTGGACGGTCGCGACAGCGGTGACGGCGGTGTCGAACGGTGACAGCAACAGCGGTAGTTTTTTTATATGTATATATATAGGAAAGAGAAAGATAAAAGTATGAAAACCTTCTTCTTCTTCTTTTTTCTTCTTCCTTTGCTGATTCTTCCTTGGCTCCTGCTTCTTTTCTGTTTTCTGATCTCCCTTCTTTCTCTTATTCTTTCTTTCTATTTTCTCGTTTTCGATCTCCTCCCCCTCCTCCTTTGATTTTTTTAAAGCCTTTCCTCTAAACCCCCCCCCCAACACAACAACACAAGACACACACATCGTGGTGCCTAAATAAATTATTTGCTGTATTATTATTTTTTTCTAATTTGATTTTTTTTATTTTAATACCATCATTTTTTTATTTTTTTTATTTTTTTGCTTTGGGATTTGTATTTATAGCCAATCTTAGAATTTAAATATCTTTGATCAACTAGTCTTTTTGAGGTATTACCATTATCTTGCAATCCCCGGCCCACTGTTCGAATAATCTAACTTTAATCATATTTTAGAGTTGTTTACAATGGTAATCCTGGGGGATCCATGTCCGGATACCTCCTTTATCAATTATTTGCCTTTTGCTTAAAGTATGCCCACTTATTTTAGTTGTAATTCTATTTAATGTAGATATAGCAAATCCAATTTATTATTAGGTTAGATAATAGAAGAAAAGTTAGCATTAGTAATTCCAATCATCATGGGATTCACATCTAGCCTCTAAAACACATTGTATAATTACTTGATACAACTAATGCACTTACTAGTCAATAGAAAAATTTGCATCAAGCCCAAAGTTTAGAATTGTTCAGAAAGCTTTTGATTCTAGGAGAGTTCCACCATCTGAACCAATACATGAATAACTTGACAATGCGTCTCTCATAACTGCGTACATCCACTCTTGCTAAAAGAAGTCACGAGCCAAGGCAAAGGTATCAACTGGAAAAAGGAAACACCAATCTTATGCCTTTGATTTAAAAAGTACTTGAAGGTCTTCCAAAGAAAAACATCTGCATATACAAAAAGAAGGCAACCTATTGATAAGTCAACAAGTATGTTCCCCATTTTTTTTTTTTCTCAGGAGAAGTGGGTGCATGTGCTTTGGGTTGGGCAACCTCGTCCCTCCACACCCCGTTTTGTTTTTTAATCTTCTCAATACCATAACTGCCCCACGGATTTTTGCACTCACCCTGCCCCGCTTTTACTGGAGTTGCCATAAAATAATAAAAAATTCACTATTTTTAGTTCATTTACATTAATAATTACAAAATATGCAATACTATATTAAATAAGATAGTACAATTTATATAACAACAATTTGAATTTTTAAATTAAAATATTTTAAAATTATATGTATATATTAATATATATGAGCATATATGCAAATATTTTAACGGGGCAGAGCGGGGTACGGTAAAACTGGAACCGTCCAGCATTGTCCTCCTCACAAGGAGAGCCGCATGCGCTGGCCCATTCCTTATTCTCCAATAAAAAAAAGGCCCTGTTCGGGGCCGATCGAGTCGGAAACCATAGATCGGGTCGGTTTTTGTCATCGCTACATCTGCTACCAATGTCGGTGTGGGTGCGTGCACAGTTGATAATTGAAAAAACAAAAATAATCCTCAGCCTCTAATAGAACTAACATGACTAATTCAACAAGGTAAACATATTTTGAAATGCGCTACTAATGTATCCTGAAAAGGATTAAAACACTACTATATAACTGAATTTATGCACCAGTTCTATACTATTGCAGATGATTATGTATTTAACTGTTACATTTGACCCAAACCGTTGCATAAATCGCTGCATACGAAAACAATATGGAGCGGTTATCATAGCCGCTACATATCTTATAATAATGCAACGGTTCTGAACCGTTGCATATTTAGTGTAATGCAGCAGTTCTCAATAACTGCTGCATATTTTACTTTATATGTAACGATTTATATAACCGCTGCATACATTAAAAAAATGCAGTGCTTTTAAACTGTTGCATTACACCGAATATGCAACGGTTCCCAATAACCATTGCATATTTGGTTCTTTATCACATGACCCTTTCATGAAATAAACCTACTCCTGTTATGTTACTCCTGCGGAACTCTTTAACATTAACCTAAACCTACATCTAAATCTCATGTTGGATCATACTATTTCGTTCATTGTTTCGTGTTATTGCATATGTAGCAACCATGATGTTCAATAGGAAAATGTAGCATATGGAGGTAAAGAAATATAGTTGAACTCCATCCATATTGTCCATATTAGCTGGGAGCATATGCGAACAAAAAAAAATTAATATAACAAAAATATAGGAAACATTCAAAGTGTCTTCTATTTTTGTAAGAACCAAAGCCATTATAAACCTAAATAGCATACTATTAAAATAAAGTTTGCATCCTATTAAAGTCAAACCAAATCAAATATAATGGTGCACATTCATCAGACAGATAAAAGCAAATCTAGGAATGAGTTATTAAACAAATAAAGTTTGCCATAAAGTGATTGTTACCAATTTTGGAATAGAATAAATATCAACAAATGAGTTTTCTAATCAGGAGGACAGAGACTTGAAAGAAAGAATTCATTGAGGAATGCAAGCTTTTGATCCTCAATTTTGGTGCCATGTATGAACATCAGCATTAGTTTAATTGAAGCTTGCATTTGTTTATTTGGACAGATGGGAATTTCAACATCTCAGATCCATATTTTTAGACATTCTGTTTCTCAGATGTTTCCATTCCTTTCTGAACAAATGTATCAATCTATGCCAAAACATATTATATTAATGCTATCCTTTTGCATACATAACTTTCTGAATCCGAATTGTAAAAATATATGTGCAGATTGAGATTTTATGGGGGTATACATGCAAAAGAAAAATGTCTTTGACTTGACAAAGCTTTACTCTCATTCATGAGCCGTAGGATCAAGGCATAAATTCAAATTTTATGATTTTAAAGATTTATATCAGAAACAACACTTGATTTTCTTGTCATAAAATTTGGTGGTACTAATCACACAACAGCAGAAGAAAAATGCAGATTGAATCAAACTGATTGTAATAAAAATTGTGCAGTTCGATTGCAAGAATCATGACAATTATTTCTACTTACCTTATCATGAATTTATAAGATATGCCGAATCTGAATACTGGATTAGTGCTCACTTCCATGAGGTTAAGGTCTGACAAAAATTCCAGCTGGCATTTATCTACAAAACTTGCACTTCTTGATTGAAGAACTATGGCAATTGTTTGGCTAATTTTGTCATGGCTGCGCAAGTGCGAGCCTGAATCTTGCATCTTGCTAGTCCTTTAAGAATACATTTATCTATGTCTGTATGCCTATAAATTCTTTTGTCAATCTGTCCCATGTGAAGATAATAGAGGAGATGGCGCACAGAGAAGACAACTTCTCTATTAGCATTGCATGTACAAAAGGCATAGTGGACATTTCACATTTGATGGACTCAAGAAGCACACAACTTCTTAGATGACTTAACGGTTGGAAATAAACTTCGATTAGAATGCAATTAATCAGCAAAAATATTAATTATAATCAGAAAATAGTGTTAGAATGATGTAGCCTGGGGTTAGGCATGCCAAACACTGCCCTAACTCTAAATTGGTCCCCTTCATGGAGGTACAATGGTCCCACTCCAGATGCTATGATACACTAACCCGCAAGCTAAAGAAACTCCTCACCGAGCACGTTCGGCGATGAGATATACATGTTCAGATTTTCACAGCAAAAGACAGTATAGGAGAAGAGATGCGAATGAAGGAGAATCAGTGAGTAGAGGAGGCTAGGGTTTTCCAGCTGGGGTTTTTATAGAGTGGGAGATGATCAGCAGTTATGAAAAGATCCATTGAAAGAAGGTCAACGGTCCAAGCAAATGTGACCTTGAGAGCAAACAATTAGGTTGGAAATCTAAAATATAACTACCAAACAAAGATCATCTCCCACTCATGGTGAAAACAAAGATCACTTATTCAACAGAAAAATTGCATGAAAAAAATTAGTTGACAAAGCCCAAGAATCATAAACACATAAAGAAGAAGATCTCAAGTTCTAACAGTGGAAAAATCAAAAAAATAATTAAGTAATAACAATATATAAGTTGATTACTTGAAGAGCTGAAGACGGATCGAAAGTTCCGGTCGCCGAAAGCTCCGGTCGCCGAAAGCTCCGGTCGCCGATGGGAGATTCAGAAAAGAAGATGGGTTTGCAATGGGAGTAGTCGTGAGTTGCACTGCAGTTTGGGAAGAAAAATGATGATAAAAGGGCAAAGGTGTCAATTTCTATTGCAATCCAAGCATTACCCCCAATTTTGAGGGTAATGACAATAACTTGTGAAAGGCTATGAGATGCCTTTACTATTGGGATTTAGGGGTACCCAAACATGGGTTTGGATAGATGGGGGTAGTGATTACCATACCTTGGTAACCATAACCCCCATCCAAACGGGCCCTAAACACCATCGTATTCGTCTTCGTTTATTCATGGAAAAGGAGAGGGGAAGGCTTGTAGAGAAAGAAAACAAAGGGGTCAATCTCTCGCTTCTCATTTTGCTATGCTCGGCGGCCATTAGAGTGAGAAAAGAAAAGCTTGTATCAGAGGCTTGCTTGAGTGCTTGAATCGTTGAATTGAATTGAGGTTCTTGTTGAGAAGGATTAGGGTTTCCACTTGAATCATGTAATCCTTCTCTTCGCTCAGGTCAGGATGAACGCTAATAGCACTTTATTTCATTGTTTCTCTTGACTTAGATTTGATTTTATTGTCACTTTAGAAGTTATTCCATCTAATTTCTTCAATGTTCTCTATTTTTTCATATGTCTCGCTTCTCATCTTGCTCCAATCAGAGACCTCTCACATCTGGGTGGTCTTGATCAAATCAGAGACCTCTCCATCTGCAACAATACTAATAACCAGGTAACAAATTGTCAATAAAGAAGCACTCATGCATTTCTAGGTCAGTTGAGTTTGTGTCTCACCTTTGAACCTTCAGAGCCTAAAAAAAGAAGAAGAAATGAAAGGAGAATACAAGCTTTTTGTCTCTGCGTAATAGTAGTAGTAGTAGTAGTAGTAGCAACAGTAGCTGCCATTTGGGGTAGGGAGTGATTGAATGAATTGAGAGGGGAGTTGGGGGCTTAAATGGATGAGGTAGTGGTAATGAATGAGATGATACGCATATGATATAAAGTACAAAGTATATATATGGGAGACAAGTGAAAGTTAATTCCCATCTTTTATAGTTTCTCCCTCCATTAATTCTGCTCTTGAATGCCATGTGACCAACTGGTTGATTAATAACATGTTAATTTGATTACTTTATTAGCATCATCATCGGACTAATTTGGCCACAATACCTTTGGCTTAAAAAAAAAAGCTTGATAAATGACTTGTTGATCTCATTAATGAACTTGCTCTTCTAATCAGTTTGCAGTCCTATGCAAAGACATGATCCTGGTCGTTATCAGTTATTGTCATTGTCTTGTTTCTCATCTTTCCCAAACCACTTCAACCATCAAATTGCCATTTCTTTTATATTTTCTTTTATATTAACCGGATTTTAATATACAAATTCGCATCCAATGGTTCACTGCATGATATATTACATGGTACATTTAATGTAATTTTGATTACATGATGCCGAGTACGAAAAAAACAAAATGAATATGTGTTTGATTGCAGGGAGAAAGGAGCACAAGATGCTAATCCTCGTCCTGTTTTGAGCTGGAATCAAAGAGTGAAAATTGCTTATGGTGATGCTAGAGGTCTTGAATGTCTTCTTAAGAATGTACAACCACCAATAGTTCATCGGGACATTCGATCAAGCAGTGTTCTTTTATTCGATGATTTCTTGTCGAAAATATCAAACTTCAATTTGATGAGCCAGTCACCAGACGCAGCTTCCCGTCTTCATTCAAGCCGTGTTTTAGGCACTTTTGGTTATCATGACCAGAGTAAGCTACATTTTATAACATCAAGATTGACAACATTGAAGAGAGTCCATAACATTTAGAAATAAAATTCAATTTCAGGTATGCAATAACTAGACAACTGAACCAGAAAAGTGATGTCTATAGCTTTGGTGTTATACTTCTTGAATTATTAACAGGAAGAAAGCCAATGGATCATACCATGCCTAAAGGGCAACAAGGTCTTGTCACTTGGGTAATCTTTTTCAATTTTTAATTTGTTTTTCTGATGAGTAATCTTCTTGTTAAATTAAACCAAATTGTAATTGATCTGCATTTCTCATATCTATTTCAGGCAACACCAAGATTAAAGTGAAGATAAAGTTAAGCAATGTGTTGATCCAAAATTAAACAATGAATACCCACCAAAAGTTGTTCCAAAAGTATACATGTATCGGAAATTTCTCGTATTTTTTATTTATTATAGTTTGAGGAATTTCTGAACAAGTTTGAAACTAATTCAGATGGCAGCAGTAGCAGCATTATGTGTTCAGTACGAAGCCGATTTCCGGCCAAACATGACAATCATCTTCAAAGCTCAGCAACCTCTGCTTAACTCTACAGCAGGCCAAGAACAGCAACAACAATAACAAAACAACAGTGAATTATTTTATCAGAGTTGTTGTACATTCCATAACTATTTTAAACGAAAAATGGTGGTTTTTTTGTCATTACTAATTAAACCATGTTTCTTAATGTCAGAATTGATATTAATCCGCTTGTTTACTGTGATTAAATCTTATCATAAATTAAAGTTAAGGTGGAATAGTATAAAAGAGATCAAGATATAACATGATAAACCGCTGCAATAGATTTTATAACCGCTGCAATAGGAATTACCAAAACTGCTGCAATAGATTTTACAAAACCGTTGCAAAAGAATTATATAACTGCTGCAATAGGATTTACCATAGCCGCTGCAATATATATTAAACAACCGCTGCAGTATATAAAATAACCATTGCAATGCAAACCGCTGCAATATATATTAAACAACTGCTGCAAAATCATAACTGCTGCAAAAAACAATAATAATTAGAGTGTTTTATATAAAACTGCTGCAATAACCTATTGTAACGGGAGCAGATGCAGCATGTGGTAAACCGTTGCAATAAGTCTTATACAACGGTGATAAGGCCTTTTGTAGCGGTTCATGACCGCTACAAAAAAATATAGTAATTAGTAAATTCATGAGAAGAATGACATTTTAGATAGATTTCAATTTGGTTACAAAAAAAAATATGTATTTTTTGCTGTTTATACTCACTTTTCATGCAAGTGCTTTTTAATTAGTAAATTCACATGTTTGTGTTTGTATGGTTATTATAAAAGCACCTAATGCATTTAAAAAAGGGAAAATTACTGTTCACCCCTCATGAATTTCAAAACTTTCTAAAAACCCCCTCCAACTTTTACATACCCTGGACAGCCCTTCCTTTATAGTTTACATTCCCTTTCACCCCTTATCAGTCACTTCAAGTGGGTCCATGTTATGAAATTTCATTTTTGCCCATACAAATGACGGGAAAAATACCTCCCAATCACATCATGTCTGACCTTTTATGCATACGAGTGTGCATTTTTTTTTTGCCTTATTGTTTAATTATCCCAGTCTCTGTCTAACTCAATCAAGTTTTCATTTAAAAACTGTCTTTTCCGTTTAAATTATTATGTTTCTGTTTAAAATTTTGATCACACTAGTTAACCATGGAACAACCTAAACATCTTAATACAAAAAAAAAAAAAAACAAGCTAAATCCATTCTTGAGAATTAATATTCTTTCACATGATCCATCTATCTATATATATGCAATCAATTGAAATAGATGTTAAATTCATGTTCATGAATGTTAGAATATTTGATAGTAATGTATCAATGATCAAAATCTTATTACATAATAACATTTATTAAATTTTAAATTTTTTTAAAGAAATAGAATTAAATTTTTGATGCTTATCTAAATATCTAAAATAAATTCAGCCGTATTCATAAAGTTTTAAGCAAAAATATAAGTTTTTAAACGGAAACCTCAATTCTTAAACAGAGAGATATCACTTGTTAAACAGAGACCGAGTTTCTTAAAGAGAAACCACAACATTTAAACGGATACATACTTTTTTAAACTAAAACTCATTTTTTAAACGAAAATTTCATTTGTAAAACTGCAACCATATCAAATGAAAGGGGAAACGTACATTACAAACATTAAACAAATCATAACAATCGAAAAACTATTTCGATCGTGTACACATACGAAAATGTAAAACAAAACAAAACTGTCTATGATGCCTTGAATCAAGTCTTCAATCTGTGGCGAGTCGACTATGTTGCGCTTCGCAGAGCTGTACGGGGGTCAAGAACTTACAAGGCAGTGAGCAAACCGAGTGACGGCGAGACACCACCTGCCAGTGACGTTGACGAGAGGTTAACACCGATGACCACGTCACCATTACAAGTTATTCCAGTCCACGAACAATAATCAGTGTTGTCAAAGCTCCAGTTCTCCAGCAAATTCAAAGGATCATGAGAGAATGAAGCTTTCACTTGCAAAAGAGTTAGCAAAGAGTTTGAAGAAGCTGAAACAAGGAGAAGAGAAGCAGCCATTGTTACAAGGAGGGCAAAGCTTGTCATGATGTTGTTTGTTTGCATGCATGCATGGCATGGCATTGCATTGCATGGGTGATGGTGAGAGTCTTTGAAGAATGTGAAGCTTTAAAGTGACATTAAATAAAGCTCTTCTCCCTTTGCATGTAAAGTGGATCATCA
The DNA here is from genome assembly GCA_902712375.1 of Dioscorea dumetorum. NCBI lineage: Eukaryota > Viridiplantae > Streptophyta > Magnoliopsida > Dioscoreales > Dioscoreaceae > Dioscorea > Dioscorea dumetorum. The sequence continues at coordinate 69,537 of CACTHL010000237.1, forward strand.
TTAATGTGTTTGAGCGGAAATATTTAAGCGAAAATATAAGTTTTTAAACAGAAATCTCAATTCTTAAACAGAGAGATATCACTTGTTAAACAGAGCTAAGTTTGTTAAACAGAAACCTCAGTATTTAAACGGAGACATACGTTTTTAAACAGAAACCTCAATTTTTAAACATAGAGGGTCTTTGAAGAATGTGAAGCTTTAAATGGCATTAAATGAAGCTCTTCTCCCTTTGCATGTAAAGTGAATCGTCATTAATGTGTTTGAGTTGACCAAGATGATCATGATGTCATTGGACCTGATCATATTCTTTGATCCAATTAGATTTTTAAGGTGTTAGGTTTCAAATGTTTTTTTTAAACCATTTTAATTTAATTCTTAAACAGAGAGATATCACTTGTTAAACAGAGACAAAGTTTTTTAAAGAGAAACCGCAATATTTAAGTGAAAATATAAGTTTTTAAACAGAGAGATATCAGTTGTTAAACAAAAACTGCAATATTTAAACAAAGACATACATTTTTAAAAAGAAACCTCAATTCTTAAACAGATAGAGCCTTTGTATGGCCAACCGGTCTCCGCCACCACGATCTCCATCGCGGGGAATCCGGTGGCGTTCAATGCCGCCTGCACGGCGTCGACCTGGGCGTCGAACATGTTCATGTAGTTGATCTTGGAAACCCTAGGACTCCTTTGAGGACGGGGACGAGATCGGAGTGGAAGACACCGGTGGATGGGGATCGGATTGGGCGAGCACCGCCATGGTGTGGACGATGGAGATCTTGACAGATAGGGCGGTGGAGAGGGCGGAGTGAAGGTTTTGCATCGCCGGGAGGAGTTGGGAAGTGACGTAGGAATCGCCGAAGTTGAGGACCTCGTTGCCCACGGAGACGATGGAGATGGAGGAGGCTGGAAAGTAGGTGAGCACCTTGACGGGGTCGACGGCGAGGGAGCGGATGTCGCCGTTGACGACACCGATGACAAGGAAGATGTTGGAGTGCCACGACTTCTCATGCAATGGGCAATTTTGTCCATAAAATTCAAAAATAACTTTATTAACTATCATTATATGATTTGGGGGGTTAGAAAATATCATGTTTAAAAGGAAGCGGTTTTTAAGGATTGCCAAATTAACGGGATGTTTTTGGCCATTTCACAAATTTAGGGGTTTTTTTTAGCAATTACCACTTTAAAAAATTTTAAAAAGTATTTTGACTCCCAAAAGAAAAATTAGACTTAGCATTTTTTTGAGCTCTTAAAAGGAATTGTTTTTATTCAAAACATCAAAATGTTTCTTTTTCTAGGTGTTATTATTTTTTTTCATTATAAGATAGAATACCCTATTTAGTCCCTGTATTTGACTCAATCTGCTCCTTTAGTCCGTAATATAATTTGATCCCAATTGGTCCCTCTATTGATGATTTGAGGTAAATTAAATTCAGTCCATAACGCACGTTCTCTTCTCCATCATGGATAATAATCTAATTATTTAAGAATACCCTATTTAGTCCCTGTATTTGACTCAATTTGCCCTTTAGTTCTCCTATATAATTTGACCCTAATTGGTTTTTCTATTGATGATTTGAGGCAAATTAGGTCCAACCCATGATGGATGTTCTCTTCTCCGTCATGAATAATAATCTAATTGTTTAATAATATTTAAAACTTTCATAATGTCACATCAGCAGAAGGAGAAGAGAACGTCCATCATGGGCTAGACCTATTTTGCCTCAAATCATCAAAATACTTTTTAAAATTTTTTAAATCCATTCAAACAAGTTCAAATAGTTCCAAAAGTGTTTTCTTCTATCCTGGATTCCCACTGGCCATATTTAGCACTAACCATAATTAGCACTTTGGAATGATCACTATAAATCCAAAAAATATGACTAATGGTTATGTTTCAAGTATAATGGTGGAAGCCTTAGAAAAAATAGAAAAAAACTAGTGTTCTCAATTTAGCAATTGGAGATTATCACGGACTTCGGAAAAATAGATAGAGCACACTGAGGACTTTTATCACCTGGAGAAATACGTTTTGGAAGTTATAATTAAGTTTATCTGATTTGCATGAAGACACTAATGCAAATTGTCTACTTATTTTAATTAGATATATTGTTTTACCTTCTCTGGGAAGTTGGCACGTGACTTCGGTGGCTAGGTGTACCTTCAATTAATTTCCCCATCTTGACCACATGTCTTATTAGTACACACTATCTTCCCCTTTGTTTTTCAAGTGGAATTACATCATCCGCACCCCCATGTTCAATTGATCACCAAGTTAATAGCTCCATTAATTCCATTACCATCATGTATTGCACTAGATGTAGCCTCAACAATGCCATGAGAGTTGCTAATTTCATTGTAAACTTGTCTGGAATTGGGATGATTGTCTACTCTCTCTGGTTACTGAAAGTATGGACCACTGTGATGGTTCAAGTGGGCTTACCATCTTTAACAATCCCCAAACCATGGTATATATAGGGTAATTTTTGGGTAGGTCACCGAACTTTGGACTTTTTTCACTTTGGTTACCAAACTTTAATTTGTATCATTTTGGTCACCGTAGATAGATTTGATTACACCGGGAGGTTACTGGTGGGTTTTCCGCTGGTAGCTGTACGCGTGGCTACCGGAAACTCCACCTCACTGCCGATTCATAAGGTGATCATCCCTCCACATAGGACTCTTGCCAGGTGGGCATCTTTGCTTTTTAGCCTTGCCATGTCGGACATCCACGTCAGCCTTCCCTTTCCCTTTCCTTTTCTCATTTTGCTTTCATCTTTTCCAGGTGAGACCGACGGAGAGGCTCCCGACTGTGACTGCCATCACCGGCATCGTGTCCCACAGCAGGATCAATTAAAGCCTCAAGGTCGAGAGTTGTAGGTGATCAGGGGTCGAGGCCGCGGTGTGAAGTTGGTGTCGGATTCTTTGACGGTGAAGGATGGCCGACAATTGGCATATAAGAACATCAGAGGATGAAGCACCAAGTTATCGTGAGTTTGTTCTATACTATGACTCTGTTCACGATGAGCTACGCATAGGGGGTAATAGGTTGAAATTGGAATTTAGGGTTCTAGGACTGTGATGAATTTTTTTGTTCTCATTCTTTAGTTTTTAGTGCAATTATTCAATATGTTGCATTTAAATACGGAATTTAGGGTTTTTAAATGCCTTATCTTTCATGTGCTTGTCTTTGTGAATTTGGTGATATGGGCCTAGTAGTGGTCCCAAATGCTACAAAAATAAAAAAAAAAAGAAAAACAACAAAAACAGAAGAATATAACAACTTCTCCTGTGGACCAGTTGTGATGTTCTCCTGGGAGTGAGTCAATGAACAATTAGTTTTCTATGTTTTGATGGCAGCCTACTTGTGTAGACCAAGCTTTTTCCTAGGACGAACACCACTTAACTAAATTATAGAGACTTCACTCCTTGGTATTATTCCCAAGAGGGAAGAAAAGGCTTAATTGTCTTTTTCCAGTTGAGATTTATGTTTAATATATTCATAATAACATAGGGCTGCAGGATCTAATATTTATTGCATACTTCCTAGTCTCCCAATAAACCAAGGATCATAATAATTTATTTAACTGATGTGAATCAAACTATAAGTACAAATTACCCCCAACTTTTAAATGTTTGCAAAATATTAAAAAAAAAGGAATTTAGAGGAACAAACCTAGAGTAATGGACTCTTATACTCTTGATGCTTGAAGATCAACAGTTAAAACCTTATAGAGTTTGAAGACTTCATTCTCAATACAAATTGAGAGAGAAGATTTTCAAAGTATGTAAGAAACCTGTTTCCAGAAAACCATGCTTCATATTTGACAGATATGATCCATGGTTCACAGGTAAAGGAAAGAACCTACAAAAATAAATAAATAAACAAATAAAAGCAAACAAACTATGCACATACCTGCATCATTGGCTCTATTCTACTCCTCCATGTTCAAAGTGTATTTCTTCTTTGTTAAACTAATGTGCTTCATGGAAAAAAAGGCCAGCATTGAACAATGAGAGCAATTGTTTGGTTAGCAAAAGTGTCTTCATGTGAAAGTATACATTTTAAAGGTATCATCACTAGTTGAATGAAAACAAGGTAGCTGCTTAGCAACCATACTAATCCAGAATCATGTTCAGCAGGGAAAAAAACAACTTGTTAGGGTTTTAAGATCAACACTGAATAGAAGAAAAAAAAAGGGTTCTAGGACAACAAAAGCTTAGGCAATAAAATTTTGTCATGAGTTTCAAAACAAGTTAATAATAATGTAATATGGGTAATAGGACAACAAAAGCAAACAAGTTCATCTAATCATAACACCATGATCATTGATTGATTTAAAATGAAGGAATTATTTGTCAGCATCTTGATTTAATGTTATTTCATTCTTTAATGTTGACCCCATATATTTCACAATCTGTAATTTTATTTTCTTTTTGATGTCATGTGGGATTATTTGTTTTTGCTTGGTAACAGATTTCCTGTTCACAAGTTTATAGTTTTCAGTAAACATGAAGTAGCACTTGCCAATGTGAATTTTCTTATTAAATGTTCCATCTACTCATTTGACAACCTCAATTGCTTTCTTCCCATTCATGCACTTAACATCGCATAGTTAGTTTTTCATCTGGAGATGGACACTTTGCTCATAAGACTTGATTGAAAATTGGAGTTGAGGCAAACTTTTTTTTTTCTTTTTCCAGTGCCTACTGCTGAATATTTCACAATTCAATTGTATTATGGACTTGAGCCAATAGAAAACTGGAGTGAATATAGGGTTGCAGGAGCCATTAATTTCTGTACTGTAGATTGTATGTCTAAACTTGAACTTATAGGCATGGCCAAAGGGCTGAATTTGCAAGTAGGTGAATGTTCCTTCTGGTTTAAGGAGACAGCCACTAGAGGTTTTGATATGGTAGAAATTAAAACTGACTTAGATGCAGTGGGGATAGCAATGGTTGTGGGAGAGTGTAGGACAACAAATGTGTACATGAAGTTAAGCAGGGTATTGGATAGTGGTGGTGGTGATGGTGGTGGTGAATTTGTAGATCAAACTGGTGTGTCAGTGGAGGACATGGAAGAAGAAAATTTAGAGGGGGAGGTGGAACCAGAGGAATCCTTAGAAGAGGATGAAGAAGTGAGTGGACTAAATGATTCAGACAACAACATCAACAGTGATGGATAAGGTGAAGTAGGAGTGGTAGGCAGTGTCAGTCATGTAAATGAGACAGTAGTGGATAATGAGAGTAGGAGATATGTAAACAATTCTGGGGATGGTGTAGAGTCGGATTATGCAAAATCAGATGAATTACAATCCTGTTCATCAACAGATGAGGAAGAATTAGACCCTGGGAGGCCTAAGTATGCTGAGTTCAATGAACATATTGACATGAAGGACCAATTCACAATTAGTATGAAGTTTAGATCTTTTAAGCGGTTCAAAGAGGCAGTTAGAAACTACGGCATTAAAAACAGGTGTGTTATGAATTTCAAACCTAACAACAAGAAAAGGTGTAAGGCATATTGCAAGAAGGGTTGTCCCTTTTACCTGTGGGCCTCACCAATGGTTAAAGACAAGAACACCATCCAAATAAAGGTTGGACAGTTGAAGCATGAGTGCACGAGAGACAATAACATAAGACATGTCAGTGCTCAGTGGATAGCAGAACATTACCTAGACCAATTTAGGGCAGACCCCTCTTGGAAACTTGTTGGGATTATACAAGCTGTGAAAACAAATCAAAAGGTTGACATCAGTAGGTTGAGGGCATGGAGGGCAAAAAATATTGCTGCAAGGTATGTTCTAGATATTGTTAACTTTTAATGGCATGCTGTGAGTAAACCCTGCTTTGAGTAGACTAAATTCTGATTTTTTGCAGGATTCTTGATGGTGATGAGCACACCCAAATGACAAGACTGTATGACTACAGGCTTGAGTTGATTAGAACACACCCAGGGTCAATAATTAAATTCAAATGCAATGATGGTGTGTTCCAATCAATGTACGTGTGCTTGTCACCACTCAAGTCAGGGTTTCTAGCAGGTTGCAAGCCCATAGTGTCTGTGGATGGATGCTTCCTCAAGGGACTATATGGAGGGCAGTTACTGTCAGTAGTCGGAATAGATGCAAATGATTGCATCTACCCAGTAGCTTGGGCTGTCGTGGAGAAGGAGAACTGCGAGAACCAGTTGTGGTTCCTAGAGCTGCTAGCTGAGGATTTGTAGATAAACAACACACATGGATGGGCATTCATGAGTGACAGGCAAAAAGTAAGTTTCCATGCATGTAACCATTTGATTAAATTATTTCATTCCATACTCATATGAAAATACCATCCTATTTCTTATGTGGTTCATTACTTTATTTATTTTGTTTTGTCCATGTTGTGTACTATTTTTCCTTGTTTTTTTTTCTATGGTGCTCATGGTGGTGTCCTGAAAAATTAAACCCATAGGGCCTTCAAAACGCAATACAAGAACTATTTCCTAATAGTGAACATAGGTTTTGTGTGAGGCACATACACACAAATTTCAGAAAGAAATTCAAAGGGAAAGCACTTAAGGACCAGTTGTGGAATTGTGCAAGATCTAGTTATATTCCCGCTTTTAACTTAGCCATGGATGTCCTTAAGGGTATGTTTGAAGAGGCTCACACATTCTTGAGTGGCATTAGTGCAGAACATTGGAGTAGGTCACACATTCTAGTTATATTCTTGAGTTTAAGTGTGACATGCTACTAAACAACCTTTGTGGGTGCTTTAACAGCCAGATATTGGTGGCTAAAACAAAGGGCATAATCAGTATGAATGAAATTATTAGGACCCAGTTGATTAATAGAATACAAAGAAAAAGAGATGCCATGCAAAAATGTCCCACAGAATATTGTCCAAAAATACTGAACAAGTTGGAAAAATGTAAGCAACTGAATTGGGGGTGTAAGACAACATGGTCTGGTGGTGACAAGTACCAGGTAGTGAGCCACGATGGACAATTCATTGTAGACATGATAAGTGCTTGATTATATATATTTTATAATATCAGTTTATATGCATTGAGCATCACTTCTATCAGATTTTAGCATTAACAAGGTGTGTTTTGTGTTCTTTTGTGCAAACAGGGCTTTGGAGACATGACATACAGGAAGAAGCAAAGATAGGGTGTGATGACACGTTTCAAGACCACAATCAGAAGCTGTGTTCATATGCATGGGGGTGTTGCCAACTTTCGGAGGAGTACAAGTCATTACACAAACCGAAAGGGCACAAAGGCGATAGTACGCCCATGTCCCAGCTTCCGTACAAAGCGTAAGAAAGTTCTTGAGGATTTCAAAGCATAGAAAGCCACACACCCTACCACACGAGCGTGTGCCCGACCGTGTGGACTCCAAGGAAGACTTCGGGAAAAAATCACTGTAGCATCTACCGTAGCGAAGCCCCGTAGCAATTTCATTGTAGCAAGATGCGAGCGAGAGTGCTTCGCACGCCCGTGTGGAATTTCCACACGGGCGTGTGGATGGCCGTGTGGATGCCCGCGTAAAGCCCCGAATTCAAATTATAAAAGCCGCCTTGTGATAATTTTTAGGTATCTTTTTGGCCACTTTCGAGAGACAGGGCGGCTAGGACTTGGAAGGAGTTCTTTGCGGCTTTGGGAAGCTTTCCTCACCAACTTGGATCGATTCCTCCTCCGTCATAGCATCAAGGAAGCCATCGGCGACCTAGCTTCGGAGTGGATTCAATCCAGACGTGGAAACTACCCATCAAGACCATCATCACGGATTTAAGGGGGTTATTCTTTATGTCTTTGGAACTTTATTCTGAATTTATTATTTGTTTTGTGACTCGCTCCATGGAGAGCTAAACCCCTAGAGGGTATTCGGACATGTAAACCCTAGGATTCTTATTTTCATTAGATTTACATTGTGTTTCTATTCGAATTTATCAGTTTGAGTTTTACTCTTGAGTTCTTAATGCTTGTTTGTGCTTTTGATTTCATTATTAATTGCCTTGCATGTTTTATTCAATCTAGTGAAGAGAGAGATCACCGCTAAGTTTAGAATTACCAAGAGTAAAGAGGGTTGAGAGGGTGAGCCGTGAGATAGCGGAGTGTCCCCTTTCCCTTCCGACAGATATTTCCTATCTCCATATTCCCTAACTGTCAAGCAACCATATGTGGTGTGAGGCGTCGAGAGAATTCTCCGCCGGGACCTCGTAGGGGGTTAGGGATCTTCCACCTGGAGGCAGGGTTAGATCTACTTTTAGGAATTGGTCATATCTTTGGGATCCCAAGAGTTTTAAGCAGTCATATGTGGTGTGAGGCGTCGAGAGAATTCTCCGCCGGGACCTCGTAGGGGACTAGTTATCGGTGACCTGGAGGCAGGGGCCGTTATACCTTTGGATACTCACGACTCATTGTCTTCGTTTAGAAACACTTGTAATCTATATCCAACACCCGAATCCTAGGGGGAGCATTGTCCGGATACCTCACTTTTATTGATTGAGAACTCTTTTCCTTTTATTTCCTGCGCACTTGTGGTGACACTCTTAGTGTTGGCCATTAGATCATCACATACTACACTCATTAGGCTAGATAACAAAAGAGGGGCTATTACTAGTACTTCTGTTCCCTGTGGTTCGACAACCCGACCCTTTGGGTCCACTTTTATTACTTGACGACCCGTGCACTTGCGGTAACGCAAGGGGTTGACACACATCACCCTGTTGTGTTGTTGCGGAGACGCATCAAGTTTTTGGCGCCGTTGCCGGGGAACAAGATATTAGGAACGCTAGTATTTTGTTACTTTAGCCATTCATTTATTTTTACTGTTTTTCTACCCCATCTTCTCTACTTTCATTGTTCTCATTTTCTTTTGTTTATTTGATTGCAGCTCCAGCTTATGACCAGAGGGAACCCATCGACATTAGTTGAAGGAGACCCTGAAATTGAGCGAAGACTTCACAAGAGAAGCAAGGAGCCTGAAGTTGTTCAAGAACAGCAAGTTGAAGTTGAAGCTGAAGGATCTGCGACCATGGCAGACCACGAAGATGAACCAAGGACACTTGCTAATTTTGCGAAACCTTCAGCCCGAGGAACACAGTCGAGCATTGTTAGACCGCCCATCGCTGCTAACAATTTTGAGCTGAAGCCGGCATTCATCCAGATGGTTCAGCAGTCCGCGCAGTTTAATGGGCTGCCTGATGAAGACCCCAATGCCCATGTTGAAAACTTCTTGGAGGTTTGTGATATGCTCAAGATCAACGGGGTATCGGATGATGCGATTCGATTGAGGACCTTCCCATTCTCATTGAAGGGACGAGCCAAACAATGGCTCCAATCATTGCCAAGAGCGTCCATCACCACTTGGGACGAGATGGTGGAAGCCTTTCTTGCACGATATTTCCCTCCCGGGAAATCAGCGAAGCTCCGCAATGAGATCTCTTCCTTTTTTCAGAATGAGTTGGAGTCTCTATTCGAGACATGGGAAAGGTTCAAGAACCTTCTGCGGCGATGTCCCCAACACGGATTCTCGGATTGGATGATTATACACACGTTCTATAATGGACTGAATCCAAGCACTAGGCAACTCCTAGATGCGGCCGCAGGTGGGACTATGGGTAACAAGACCCCAGAAGATGCAAGGCAGCTCATTGAGGACATGGCTCTCAACAGTTGCCAATGGAGCTCAAGGGAGAAGAAAAATGTTGCAGGAATACATGATGTTGATGCCATTACATCACTAGCAGCCCAAGTTGAAGCACTAAGCAAGAAGCTAGACACCCTCACAACTTCAAGAGTAGCTGAAGTTAGCTCTTGCGATAGTTGCGGAGGCGAGCATAACTCTTCAGATTGTCCTATCTCAGTGGGGGCATCGGCACCAATGGAGCAAGTGGATTTTGTTGGAAATCCAGTGAGGGGGCAAGGGAACCCTTATTCAAGTACCTACAATCAGGGATGGAGGAACCATTCAAACTTCTCATGGAGCAACCAGGGACAACAGAAACCAGCAGCCCCACCAGGATCTCAGCCACAACCATCTATTCCAGAGAGAGTTTCTGAGTTGGAAAAGGTATTATCTAAATTTATTCAATCTACTAATACCAGGTTTCAAAATGTAGAGGCAACACTCCGCAACCACACAGCCTCTCTGCATAATTTGGAGACCCAGGTGGGCCAAATCGCGAAGTCATTGGCGAAGAAACCACAAATTGAAACAAATCCTAGAGAACATGTGAAGGCGATCACATTGAGAAGTGGTCGAAAGTTAGAGAGTAGACTCCCTGCTGAGAAGGCTGCCAAGAAGCAAGAGGATATGGTACAAGACAAAGAGAAGGGGGTGGCTGCAGCACCTCCGGCATTCACACCTAGAATTCCTTACCCAACACACTTGAAGAAAGACCAAACCGACGAACAGAATAAGAGGTTCCTGGATATGTTCAAGCAGCTGCACATCAATATCCCGTTTATTGAGGCATTATCACAAATGCCCCGGTACGCGAAGTTTCTAAAGGACCTCTTAACCAATAAGAGGAAAATGGAGGAGAGTGCATTGTCGTCTTAGATGGAACTTGCTCAGCTATCCTTCAGAAAAATCTGCCGAGCAAGATGAAAGATCCAGGAAGCTTCATAATTCCTTGTATAATCGGAGGTTTGGGTGAAGAGAAGGCACTAGCTGATTCGGGGGCAAGCATCAATGTGATGCCGTACAAATTCTTCCAAAAGTTGGGGCTAGGAGAGCCAAGGCCAACCCGAATGACATTACAGCTAGCAGATCGTTCAGTTCGGCATCCAAGAGGTATAATTGAAGATGTTTTAATTAAAATTGACAAGTATATTTTTCCTGTAGATTTTGTAGTGCTCGATGTGGACGAGGATGTTGATGTGCCGCTAATTCTTGGGAGGCCATTCTTGTGCACTTCCAAGGCACTCATAGACATGGATGGAGGTGAGATGACTCTGCGCATTGGAGATGAAAAGATCACTTATCGTCTCGCCGAAGCCATGAAGCATCCTCTTGATTTTGATGATACTTGTTACTGTTTGGATGTTACTGACGAACTTGTTGACGAGTATATGCAGGAGTTTCTACACCCCGATCCATATGAGGGGTGGCCCGAATCAGAAGAAGTGGAAATGAGCCCACAAGAGGTTCTGCTAGTCAAAGAGCAACCAGCTCCGGGGATTCTGAAAAGAATCTTCCGTCGAATGACAAGGCCAAGGCGTCGCCGAAAGAAACACCTCAAACACGTAGAGGATGCGTGCACACTGGTAGAGGGTGGCAATTTTCAATCCGGTAACAAGTTCTATCAATTTTCTCTACCTATTCAAAAATTCTGCTCCCGATGCCAGGTAATTGCAGCAACTAAGATGTCCCACCTTCACAAACCCCCATGAAGATTAGGTACGTCGAGCTAATGACGTTAAACAAGCGCTTCTTGGGAGGCAACCCAAGTAATTTCATTAAATTCTAGTTAGGTTTTCAATTCTGCTGAAATAATTAGCATGAGTAGATGTCGATTTTTTTTAATTCTGTTGGTGTTGAGTTTTTCTGTCGACTTTTGGTATTTCTTTATGGATAATGTGTGTGGCATGATCTAGTATGCTTTATATGTTTTTAGTTGAGAAATAGGCCTTGGAATGGGAGAAATCAGAAATTTCTGCATATCCACAAGGGCGAGCACATGGGGGTGTGAGTGCCCCCTGTGCCTTGCTGAAATTTCAGAAAACTAGCTACCCGAGAGGCACGGGGGCACCCCCCACGGGCGTGTGGGAGCCCTTGTGGCCTCCCGAGAAGGGCCACACGCCCGTGTGGGCACTTCACATGGGCGTGTGGACCATTTCTTGGTGTCCGAGAGAGGCACGGGGGCAACCACACGCCCGTGTGGCTCCCCCCTGTGACCTCCCGGCCCACACGGGCACTCACACGCCCGTGTGGGTGCCCTTGTGGGCTTCGGAGGATGAAAAACCATCCACACGGGCGTGTGGAAATTCCACACGCCCGTGTACAGTAACCACATGGGGGTGTGGATTATCCACATGCCCATGTGGGCTACTCAAGGATGAGAAATAATTTTTCTGTCACTCCAACACTTGCACCCTTTCATCTCCTAACCCCTCCACACCAAAAGACCATCCTTTGGGCTTCCAAAACCATTTCTCCATATATTTAAAGGATTTAAAGAGTTTATCCGATAACCACACGAAGATTTCATTGTTATTTTTGTCGGTAAGCTCTTATCAACACTAGGTCTTGCCATGATCCGTTCTTTTGTTATTTATTCATGAATTGGTGCTTATAGAATGTTTTGCTCCTTAAAAATATTTAACATGCTTTTATTATAAGTTTTTGAGCATTTTTTGTAGCAACGTTGGCCGGACCATACAAATTGAGCAACAGTACATCAAAGGCCATCGAGCGAGCACCACCATCAACACCAACAACACCAACAGATGATTCTGACGCATGAGGCGTCTTTACTCATGCTTTATTTAGTTTTATATTATCATTGTTCCCTTCTTGTTTTTGTTTTGTTTTTAAGCTTCATTGAACCCCCCCGAATCCGTGAGATAGTCTTGAGAGTCTTGGGAAATGGAAATCAAGTTATGCACATGGCCGTGTGACTAGGTCACACGGCCGTTTCACCTCCAAATGCCCGTTGAGCCAAACACACCCTTGTACGAGATTCCACCAACTATTTCACTTGGAATTCAGGGGAGTATTATTTTGATTTTTGCACACCCTCACATGTTTTGTTTTCAGAATTTATAATTTTATTGTGCTTGCATGTGTACATTGGGGACAATGTACATCTTAAGTGTGGGGGAGGGATCACTTTATACACCACTTTATTGTCTGTTTTCATTATATATGCTCATGCAACCTATGAAGGTTCACTTTAAGGTTAAGAGTTAGATTCTAGACTATAGGGGAGCTTCGAACACTAGATTTCATCATGCTCTAGTTGTCATCCAATTTTTTGAGAAATTTTTGTCCGATTGCCATTTATGCACTCTACTCACTCATTAGACCTATAGAAGCTCTAGTTTAATGTTTTGAGACTTGTTAGTAGTTGTTTTATTCGAAAAAAAAAAAAAAAAAAAAAAAGAAAAGAAAAGAAAAAATATAGATATTTATATAGCTTAGCAATTGTGAATTATTTCGTGTATATAGGGGGTGAAAAGAGCTACTACCTTTGATTGTATGCAGCTACTCTCATAAGTCGGATACTAGTTATGCCCTAATGAGAGAAAGAGCTATCACAAGGGATATGTGAAAGCTAGCACCCTCGGTAGAAAGAGCTACCATCTCTAAAGTGTGAAAGCCACTCGGGAGGCCGCCTGAGAAAGGGCTACCTTGGAGATTGTGTGCAGCTACTACCATTCTTTTTGCTATTATATGAGTCTCGAGCAATAAAAACGTAAGTAGTGGACATAGAGTCGAATTGAGATGAGTTTTTCCACACACACACGCTTTCGGATTTCTTTTTCTTTCTTGTCATTGGATTGTTTTCTAGAGCATTGACCGAGCTGTTTGGTGTTAAATAGTTTTTCCCTTTTGTTATAGAATCATACTCTCATACTTTCTAGTGAACCTGAGGCCAAGCACTTATCCTTTCTTTCCTTGTAATGAATGTTTAGTTTGCTTGAGGACAAGCAAAAGCTTAAGTGTGGGGGAGTTTGATAAGTGCTTGATTATATATATTTTATAATATCAGTTTATATGCATTGAGCATCACTTCTATCAGATTTTAGCATTAACAAGGTGTGTTTTGTGTTCTTTTGTGCAAACGGGGCTTTGGAGACATGACATACGGGAAGAAGCAAAGATAGGGTGTGATGACACGTTTCAAGACCACAATCGAAGTCGTGTTCATATGCATGGGGGTGTTGCCAACTTTCGGAGGAGTACAAGTCATTACACAAACCGAAAGGGCACAAAGGCAGTAGTACGCCCATGTCCCAGCTTCCGTACAAAGCAGAAGAAAGTTCTTGAGGATTTCAAAGCATAGAAAGCCACACACCCTACCACACGAGCGTGTGCCCGACCGTGTGGACTCCAAGGAAGACTTCGGGAAAAAATCACTGTAGCATCTACCGTAGCGAAGCCCCGTAGCAATTTATCGTAGCAAGATGCGTAGCGAGTGCTTCGCACGCCCGTGTGGAATTTCCACACGGGCGTGTGGATGGCCGTGTGGATGCCCGCGTAAAGCCCCGAATTCAAATTATAAAAGCCGCCTTGTGATAATTTTTAGGTATCTTTTTGGCCACTTTCGAGAGACAGGGCGGCTAGGACTTGGAAGGAGTTCTTTGCGGCTTTGGGAAGCTTTCCTCACCAACTTGGATCGATTCCTCCTCCGTCATAGCATCAAGGAAGCCATCGGCGACCTAGCTTCGGAGTGGATTCAATCCAGACGTGGAAACTACCCATCAAGACCATCATCACGGATTTAAGGGGGTTATTCTTTATGTCTTTGGAACTTTATTCTGAATTTATTATTTGTTTTGTGACTCGCTCCATGGAGAGCTAAACCCCTAGAGGGTATTCGGACATGTAAACCCTAGGATTCTTATTTTCATTAGATTTACATTGTGTTTCTATTCGAATTTATCAGTTTGAGTTTTACTCTTGAGTTCTTAATGCTTGTTTGTGCTTTTGATTTCATTATTAATTGCCTTGCATGTTTTATTCAATCTAGTGAAGAGAGAGATCACCGCTAAGTTTAGAATTACCAAGAGTAAAGAGGGTTGAGAGGGTGAGCCGTGAGATAGCGGAGTGTCCCCTTTCCCTTCCGACGGATATTTCCTATCTCCATATTCCCTAACCGTCAAGCAACCATATGTGGTGTGAGGCGTCGAGAGAATTCTCCGCCGGGACCTCGTAGGGGGTTAGGGATCTTCCACCGGAGGCAGGGTTAGATCTACTTTTAGGAATTGGTCATATCTTTGGGATCCCAAGAGTTTTAAGCAGTCATATGTGGTGTGAGGCGTCGAGAGAATTCTCCGCCGGGACCTCGTAGGGGACTAGTTATCGGTGACCTGGAGGCAGGGGCCGTTATACCTTTGGATACTCACGACTCATTGTCTTCGTTTAGAAACACTTGTAATCTATATCCAACACCCGAATCCTAGGGGGAGCATTGTCCGGATACCTCACTTTTATTGATTGAGAACTCTTTTCCTTTTATTTCCTGCGCACTTGTGGTGACACTCTTAGTGTTGGCCATTAGATCATCACATACTACACTCATTAGGCTAGATAACAAAAGAGGGGCTATTACTAGTACTTCTGTTCCCTGTGGTTCGACAACCCGACCCTTTGGGTCCACTTTTATTACTTGACGACCCGTGCACTTGCGGTAACGCAAGGGGTTGACACACATCACCCTGTTGTGTTGTTGCGGAGACGCATCAAGACAGCAAACAAAGGACATGCACATGTAGGAGGTGCCAACTAAGTGGGATTCCATGCAGTCATGCCATCTCAGCCCTCTATTATAACAAATGCAAACCCGAGGACTTCTTAGATGACTGCTATAAGAAAGAAACCTTCCTTGCAACATATAGTCACCTTCTAAGCCCAACACAAGATAGCAACTGTTGGCCCAAAAGTGATCAGCCTCATATCATACCAACAGAGCCTGCAAATAAAAATAGGGGCAAGAAACCATTGCTTAGGAGAAGAGATGCAGATGAAGAACACACTGGCTTCTCAAAGGGTAAAGTAAGCAGGAAAGGTGTAACTATGAAATGCAACATTTGTGGGACTGCAGGGCACAACAAGATATACCATGGAGTCCAGGTAAGTCATATGTGTGTTCTTATTCCAATTGGGTATTAATATGCTCATACATAATTTAATCTTGAAACCCAGGGGATCAGCAAAAAAGCACCTGCTCAGATGGAGTCAATGCAAAACACTGTAAGTGTAAGTGACACAGGACAACCCTGTTAAGGGTTTTATGCTTGTATGATTTATAGTAAATTGCTTACATTAAATACTGATATTTTGGTTTGTACTAAATTAGACACATTTAATATTGGTTTTTTTGTAGGGTTGTGACCAGGAGCAGGACCCTATGCCTAAAATTGACCCTGCAGTATTAGAAGAACATTTTATAGAGGGAGTCCACAATTTATGGCACACATTAAATTTCATTTAATCCTAACTGGCTTAAATGTGATTAACATTAGGTTGATATGCTAAGGAGAGACAGTGAGCCTACCTCTTCAACTATGGGTGAGTTGCAGATGAGCCAATGGCACAGGTCAGCAATTAAATAACATTGTCCAATTTTTTCCTTATACTCAGTAAGTCCTGCTTTCATTATGCAGATGATTGACATACCAGTTGAAGTCATCCCAAGACCAACAGCAGGGGGTGAGGTCCCCATGGCAGCTGGTGACATCCCATTAACATCAGGTTCACAGGTATTGCACTAAAAACATATGATCAGTGATGAGCTTTATTTTATTTAATGACTATGGGAATAACCTTGTGTAAATTAATTCATATGTGTACAGACATTGGATACAGCAAACTTTCCTGTTGAATGGAATTCCACACCTTCAGAAGAAGTGAGGGATGCTATAGTGAGGTCACAAAAAATCCCAATAAGAAGAGGAAGCAAGCATCACCTATCGAAAAGTCAAGCAAGAAAACAATTTCCAAGACCACCCCATTTGAGAGTCCAAGATATCCAAGGAGATAAATCACAAGATACCCAAGGAGATGTAGAAGACAGGAGCAAGGCAGGTGGTGATGTGAAGAAAAGAAAGGCATGGCTTCCACCAGGTATTGGAGGTAGTGGCACTGGTGGACCATATGGAAGACCATCATAGTTCTTGTGGGTGCACAATTCCTTTGTTTGTGTCACTTAGAGGTTCCAGACTGCTAGTTATTTTTTTGTTTTGCTTGCATTGCTGTATTTTTCTTTTTTTTTGTTATTCAGTTTTGGTGTCTATGATGTAAAAGAAAATACTACTTCCACTGAACTAACTAGTTGAAAATGTACTGAACTCATTTTGTTTAATGAGAAAATTTATGTATTTTGCTATTCTCTTCCACCATTTGCATATGATGCTGTCAAACTGGTTAAACTGATCAACATTTGAGTTTTTTTTTGTCAGACCTTTATTAACTGGACAGTGTAGCTATTTTATTTCAGTTTAGTTTTCCTGAATATGTGTTATGTTTATTTGTCTTCACAGTACCATTAAAACATCAGGAGGTATATTATGATGCCTGAATGCATTTCAGGATTCTTTGGTTTTGTTTCAGAATTTTTAGTTTTCTTGCTGGTTATGTTTATTTCAGTTTAGTTTTCCTGAATGCATTTCAGAATTTGCCTGAATGCAAATTGAGGATTTTCAGAATTTTTTTGTTTGGGTCCTGCCAACTTATATTGTGTGTTAATCAAAGCAACAACAATTTGCAAACAATTATTTGGTAATGAAATTATACCGTGTCAAAAATTAGTAATGAAATTGAGGATTTTCAAAGAATCCGACACCAACTTCACACCGCGGCCTCTACCCCTGATCACCTACGACCCTCGACCTTGAGGCTTCAGTTGATCCTGCTGTGGGATACGATGCCTGTGATGGCAGTCACAGTCGGGAGCCTCTTCGTTGGTCTCACCTGGAAAAGATGAAAGCAAAATGAGAAAGGGGAAGGGAAAGGGGAGGCTGACGTGGATGTCCGACGTGTAAAGGCTAAAAAGCAAAGATGCCCACCTGGCAAGAGTCCTACGTGGAGGATGATCACCTTCTGAATCGGCAGTGAGGTGGAGTTTCCGGTGGCCACGTGTACAGCTACAACTGGAAAACCCACCAGTAACCTCCCGGTGTAATCAAATCTATCTACGGCGACCAAAATGATACAAATTAAAGTTCAGTAACCAAAGTGAAAAAAGTCCAAAGTTCGGTGACCTACCCAAAACATTACCCGGTATATATATATACTCCTCCTTCTTGTCTTTATCTTTTCTTCTTTATATTAGCATTTGGAAATAAATTCATGTTCATATTCATGTTTCATAGGTTCATATACAATTTCAAGATATGTATACTTCTCATTGCTAGCAAACTTCTACAATAGCGCTTTGAAATAAATTCATGTTCTTGTTTCACAGGTTCATATACACATTTCTTGGAATTGGAATCCTTGTTTGCTTCGGCACACTTCTTGGGTACATGGTTTCCAATTGTATGAATAGAACTTCTCTTTCTTGTGTATCCTTTATGCATTTAAGGACCTTCATTAACTCTCTTTCAACTTGGATAATCATCATGAAAAAAAATATATATATAGAAAATTTGTATATATACGTAATAGAGTATTCTAAAATCTATGTTTTGTGTATATATACGTAATATGACCTTTGTATTATGTTTTGTGTATTAATAAATATCTTTTAGTTTAGTTTGGTTTATTAAAAAAAATATAATTAATACATACACTATCTAATTTTCAATTATTTTATAGTTTTTTTTATTTTTAGCGGCTTGGGTTTATCATGTTACAGCGTGAACTCACTCTTTCCACTCCCTCTCCCCTCTGGATATAAGATAACATATTTTCTTTTGGGTAAGCTTCTTGTACTTCAGTGAATGATTTGCTGAACATTTTAAAGTGATGTCTCACGAAGACATTGATGAATTTATACCATAAATAATTTTCTAATTTGGCCTCGATTCATATCATTAGCAGTAGAAAACATTTACAAGCGTCCTTTCACATAAGAACCACAAGAAGGTCTGATTTTTACAAGATAATGATAACAAACTAATGATGACATTCTGATTTTGGCTTCTCTATTACACACATCATATTGAGGGTTACCCAGGTGCACATTACTCCCAGCCTGATAACTTATAAAATTGGAGGCATTTAATCTTCTCACATGAACCTGTGCACATTACTCCCAGCCCCAGGAAGAACACCAGCAATTTCTTGTCTGCAGCAAATGAATACACAAATCATAACGTGTATATTTCAATGAAGAACTTTGGAACAATTTAAATGTGTGTTTTACAAAGATGATATGTGCCATTGCAAATCATGAATACAACAACAACATTACAACAGCATTTAAAGAAACTTAAAGAATAGGATAATAGACCAACAAATAAGGAAATCACTCCAAACATTAACTCGTTTCAATTTCTTTTATCAACACCTGACCTCCGTTCTGAAAGATAGAGTGATGTACCTGTAACATGACCAATAACAAAAAGCAGGTAATATAAAGGAGTATAGCACATAGTGCATAAAAATGAGAATAGAAACCTCTAGATGGGTTTTCATCAGCTTGCATAATGAAGTCACTTACATTCCCCACTTGTTGCTGCAAAAGGAGACAAACCATGCAAATAAAGTAAGATTCATTCAATTGAGGAAAACCATAAAAATGCTTACCAATTGGTAGTACCCAAGACTGGCTCATTGGGGCCGGTATTGGCCATATATGAGGCCCACGCTGCTTGGCTCAGGTAAAACAAGACTAACAGAATTTTGTGCACCATCATTGGCATATATGAGGCCCACGCCGTGTACATAACCCAACATCGACAAAGCATAGCAACGCATGTCGCGTACAAATACGAAAACCTTAATCAAAACACAAGTGGGCTGCAATGGTTGCACCAAGTGCCATCCAATTGCCTCGCCACACTTGCAGATTTCTTAAAATGTGAACGAACGAGACACACACAAAAATTTCAGAAGTCCATTATGCTAAAACAGAAGCCAAACAAACATGCACACTGGTGAACATCCATCAAAACCAAATAATATAAGTTCAGCAAACACACAAATGGGGTACTATGGCTGCAATAACAGGGAAGCCTTCCACCCTCTTATTACCCCGCCAATTCTCCCATTTGCCCTACTTCGGATGCATTGGGCCATGCCTCAGTGCATTTCAATTCACTAAGTTCTTGATTTCATCATCGCCAATTCACCGAACCTGGAAAAAAAAAATAGAAAGATATTCACAGCTTAAGTAATAAAGGGATGCACACACACATAAATGTTTACGAAATAGAAATTAACTAACACAACAGTCATTGTTGTGGAGGCTACTTTAGAGATGAGTAATGCAGGCAAATGAATATGCAAGATGATGTCCACTCAATCATAACACCTTATGTAGGCAAATGAAACAACACCAAAATGATGCCCATGCAATCACAACACCGTATGCATGCAAATGAAAATGCAAACGAAAAACAGACAATGTCTCAGATGTCCTTATGCAGCAGTGCATGATGCACAACATGAAAAAAGATAAGTGCACAGCAGGTAAATGAAGGCAGGAAATTGTTTGCAATCAGATGTTCACGCCATCCTGGATAGGAACCTCTCAACCCAAAGACGCCTAAGTTCCAAATCCTTCACGATAAAGCCCCGAGCTTCATTCTCATGCAGCTGCAGATAATCAAAAGCCTCAATAAGCTCAGTCTTATGGAATCCCTCAACTCCATCACCTTGGGATACAAGATCTCAGTCCAATGGGTTGGGTTTTTCATTGCAGAAGCCATTTGACCTACATCCGTTATGAGTTCACCAATGGAGGTGTTGTTTTTGGACACTCTGCTTGATCGGTGGTTCCTTTGTGTTGACGACGTCGCCTGGCTGCTGAAATTTGGCGGTTGTTATTGTCGCCCTCGTCGTCACTAAGATTCAGGGCTTGCGCTGAATGTACGGTCTCCTCAGTACCATAGTCATTCTCATATCCCCCACCCAGATCTGAGAACACAGACGTCGCATAAGACCCCGTCGCACCATCTTCCCCGCATATTATCCTCAGACCGTCATAGTTTTCTATTGGCTTATTAATGTAAAGCTTTGCACCTGGATGTGCCTGCAACTCAAAATAAGTTATAACATGTCAAATACCATTTAATCATAAATTAAGTATTGAAACACTGTTGGGTTACCTCAATGTACGTCACAGCAACAACTGGATCAAGGACGATCGTTTTCGTTGCATCATCCCATCCCGAACCACTGAGTTCCTTTGCTTTTTTAATTTCAGCGTATCGTGCTTTGAAGGTTCTGTAGTGATTTTCCACATTTTCGGTTGTGAAATTTGTTTCAAACCTACTGTTGACAGCCGCTGCTGCGAGAGAAAATGCAGCTCGTTTGAACGACTTGTCGCATTTCAAGCCTTTCTTTGCTTGGACTACGAGAAGAGGATTGAGAAAGTTATCATGTTCCTGCTTCCAACGTTTGTTCGGAGTGCCACGCTTGATGCCAACAAGCCTCGAAGAACCAATGTCATTCACACGATCTTGGCCTTCCATCTTGCTTTAAAATTCCAACGAACGCGTAAGTCACACATTTGGGATTAAAGTACGCAAGATAAATATTGCAAATCGATTGTTGCGCGATTTAATAAACATTACAAAGATAAAATAGCCAATGCAGTAATCAACACTGCACGTACAATACCATTAGGTTATGTTAATCACGGTGAACTATTATAAGAATCCCACATATCTTTCGCTATTTTGTCCCTTAACTCCGCCCATTGCCTATTTTCCTCGCGATGTTCCCGTTGTGAGCGACTTTGTGTGGAGATCAATTGTTCTTGAATCGTGCTTCCTTCATTTAATATGGCATCGGCAGGGTCGACACCGGCTATGTAGTTATGGAGAATGCAACAAGCAAGAACTAACTTTACCTGCGTTTTGAATGGGAAAAAAGGATGTGATGTTAGAACCTTGAACCTATTCTTCAGTACAGCAAATGCATGCTCGATCCTCGACCTCAACATGGAGTGCCTAAGGTTGAAAAGCCCTTTTGGGTTTGTCGGAGGCCTTCCACTATGCTCCTTTAGGTGATATCTAACGCCGCGATACGG
Source organism: Dioscorea dumetorum (assembly GCA_902712375.1). Lineage (NCBI taxonomy): Eukaryota > Viridiplantae > Streptophyta > Magnoliopsida > Dioscoreales > Dioscoreaceae > Dioscorea > Dioscorea dumetorum. Next base: position 91,401 of record CACTHL010000237.1, read on the forward strand.
TGCTATGAATCCGTTCATAGTTGTAAATCCGGCATCTACCAAGTAATATTTTCCTATAACACAAAATTATTACTTAATCAGGGCTATTACATCAATGAGCGTATTATTTGAGTTACGTGCCCACCTTCTATTACTTTTAGACCTTCGGGTTGTGGTCGTGAGATTGCATCTCTTAGGACCGTAAAATCATTCGTCGATCCTTCCCAGCCCGCGAGAACGTATGTGAACTTTAGATCAGGGTTGACAACCGCGAGCACATTTTGGGTTGGACCTTTTCGTCCACGGAACCGTGGCAATTCATGCGAGGGAACGGAAGCATCGATGTGTGTCAAATCAAGGAGCACTATGCAATCCTACGTGGCGGAAGGAAATGTAAGGCAACATACATAACTTCGTGAAATTTATCAGTACTTACATTTGAATTAGGTGAGATGGATTACTTTGAAAAAAGGGTACCAACTTGGGTTGCTCTCAATTTCCGGATAGCAGATGTTTGTGGGAGCATGCACGAAGTCATCACGAACGGCACATATCGCGCGCAGGACATTGTTAAAGTAACGGCTAATCGTTTTACCGGACCGAAGAAACTCAACGCGCATGGTTCGGTTCTTTGTGTTGTGTCCAACTATGTGCAAGAATATTGCCAGTTGTTCTTCTACGGACATATGTTTACTATCTACAAGTAGATATTTGTCACGCATGACGGAGGCAAGATGGAGAAATGGTCCTACGTCCATCCTAAGGTAACTGACACAATAGTCTTGACCACTCCTTAAGATACGCTCCATGTGTTTCTTCCTAGTTAGGTCCCGAAACATTGATGGTTCTCTACGTCTTGGGTGCCTACCTAGGTCAGTTTCTTCAATCAAATAAACAACGATGACGACGATAGTTGTAAAGGCTGCTGCATAAGTTCTCGCCCGTTCGTTAAGTTGGAAATTGTCCATCTACATAACAAGTAAGCTATGAGCATTCACTATGTTGTCCAAACAATAGTGTAGCGAATGGCATCCTACACAGCCAAGGTCAAGCCAAGGACATGCGACAATTATATCTCATAATCCCATCGAAAGTGTAACAACAGTCACAGCTAAAACACAACCAGGAAAAAAAATAAGAACTTTGAAAGCAAAACATGGGCAAGTAACCAACATATAACAATAATCAAATTTGGATTAGTAGCATGCTGGTGTGGCCAAAACAAAAATATAATAGTGGAGTACAAGTAAACAAAGGGATGAATTCATCACAGCAAAGAAAAACAGGCCACAAAACTCACAAAAACCATGCCATACCAAACTCTGCAAAAGGGCCTCATTTCAAGAAAATGAAACACCATTCACAGCTAAAACACAACCAGTTAAAAAAAATCAGAAATTCTAAAGCAAAACCTGGGCAAGTAATAAACATATAACAAGAACCAAATTTGTATTAGTAGCATGCTGGCGTGGCCTAAACAAAAATATAATAGTGGAGTACAATTATACAAAGGGATGAATTCAACACAACAAAGAAAAAACAGGCTACAAAACTCACAAAAACCATGCCATACCAAACTCTGCAAAAGGGCATCATTTCAAGAAAATATAAGAACATTCACAGCTAAATCACAACCAGAACAAAAATCAGAACATTGAAAGCAAAACCTGGGCAAGTAAGCAACATATAACAAGAATCAATTTTGGATTAGTATCATGCTGGCGTGGCCTAAACAGGAATATAATAGTGGAGTACAAGTAAACAAAGGGATGAATTCATCACAGCAAAGAAAAAACAGGCCACAAAACTCACAAAAACCATGCCATACCAAACTCTGCAAAAGGACCTCATTTCAAGAAAATAAAACACCATTCACAGCTAAAACACAACCAGAAAAGAAAATCAGAAATTTGAAAGCAAAACCTGGGCAAGTAATAAACATATAACAAGAACCAAATTTGTATTAGTAGCATGCTGGCGTGGCCTAAACAAAAATATAATAGTGGAGTACAATTAAACAAAGGGATGAATTTAACACAACAAAGAAAAAACAGGCCACAAAACTCACAAAAACCATGCCATACCAAACTCTGCAAAAGGGCATCATTTCAAGAAAATATAAGAACATTCACAGCTAAATCACAACCAGAAAAAAAATCAGAACCTTGAAAGCAAAACCTGGGCAAGTAAGCAACATATAACAAGAATCAATTTTGGATTAGTATCATGCTGGCGTGGCCTAAACGGAAATATAATAGTGGAGTACAAGTAAACAAAGGGATGAATTCATCACAGCAAAGAAAAAAGAGGCCACAAAACTCACAAAAACCATGCCATACCAAACTCTGCAAAAGGGCCTCATTTCAAGAAAATAAAACACCATTCACTGCTAAAACACAACCAGAAAAGAAAATCAGAAATTTGAAAGCAAAACCTGGGCAAGTAATAAACATATAAAAAGAACCAAATTTGTATTAGTAGCATGCTGGCGTGGCCTAAAGAAAAATGTAATAGTGGAGTACATTTAAACAAAGGGATGAATTCAACACAGCAAAAAAAAACAGGCCACAAAACTCACAAAAACCATGCCATACCAAAATCTACAAAAGGGCCTCATTTCAAGAAAATAAAACACCATTCACAGCTAAAACACAACCAGGAAAAAAATCAGAACCTTGAATGCAAAACCTGGGCAAGTAAGCAACATATAACAAGAATCAATTTTGGATTAGTATCATGCTGGCGTGGCCTAAACGGAAATATAATAGTGGAGTACAAGTAAACAAAGGGATGAATTCATCACAGCAAAGAAAAAAGAGGCCACAAAACTCACAAAAACCATGCCATACCAAACTCTGCAAAAGGGCCTCATTTCAAGAAAATAAAACACCATTCACTGCTAAAACACAACCAGAAAAGAAAATCAGAAATTTGAAAGCAAAACCTGGGCAAGTAATAAACATATAAAAAGAACCAAATTTGTATTAGTAGCATGCTGGCGTGGCCTAAAGAAAAATGTAATAGTGGAGTACATTTAAACAAAGGGATGAATTCAACACAGCAAAAAAAAACAGGCCACAAAACTCACAAAAACCATGCCATACCAAAATCTACAAAAGGGCCTCATTTCAAGAAAATAAAACACCATTCACAGCTAAAACACAACCAGGAAAAAAATCAGAACCTTGAATGCAAAACCTGGGCAAGTAATCAACATATAACAAGAATCAATTTTGGATTAGTAGCATGCTGGCGTGGCCTAAACAGAAATATAATAGTGGAGTACAAGTAAACAAAGGGATGAATTCATCACAGCAAAGAGAAAAAAATCATCAAAACTCACAAGAATGTATAAGGCAACAGAACTAAAACACAAGCAACCGAAAGAAGGAACTAAAGGAGACCATTGATGTGGAAAAAAATATAAGGCAACACCAAATTTCACAAAAACAATGTCATACCAAACTTTGCTAAAGGGCATCATTTCAATAAAATATAACAACATTCACATGTAAAACACAACCAGGAAAAAAAATCAGAACTTTGAAAGCAAAACCTGGTCAAGTAAACAACATATAACGAGAATCAAATTTGGATTAGTAGCATGCTGGCGTGGCCTAAACACAAATGTAATAGTGGAGTACAATTAAACAAATGGATGAAATCATCACAACAAAGAGAAAACAAAACATCAAAACTCACAAGAAGGTATAAAGCAACAGAACTAAAACACAAGTTGCCGAAGGAAGGAACAAAAGGGATACATTGCTGTGGGAAAAAAAATATGAGGCAACACCAAACCACACAAAAACCATGTCATACCAAACTCTGCAAAAGGGCATCATTTCAAGACAATATAAGAACATTCACAGCTAAATCACAACCAGAAAAAAAAATCAGAACCTTGAAAGCAAAACCTGGGCAAGTAATCAACATATAACAAGAATCAATTTTGGATTAGTAGCATGCTGGCGTGGCCTAAACAGAAATATAATAGTGGAGCAAGTAAACAAAGGGATGAATTCATCACAGCAAAGAGAAAAAAATCATCAAAACTCACAAGAAGGCATAAGGCAACAGAACTAAAACACAAGCAGCCGAAAGAAGGAACTAAAGGAGAACATTGATGTGGAAAAAAAATATAAGGCAACACCAAAGCTCACAAAAACCATGTCATACCAAACTTTGCTAAAGGGCATCATTTCAATAAAATATAACAACATTCACAGGTAAAACACAACCAGGAAAAAAAATCAGAACTTTGAAAGCAAAACCTGGGCAAGTAAACAACATATAACGAGAATCAAATTTGGATTACTAGCATGCTGGCGTGGCCTAAACAGAAATATAATAGTGGAGTACAATTAAACAAAGGGATGAAATCATCACAACAAAGAGAAAACAAAACATCAAAACTCACAAGAAGGTATAAAGCAACAGAACTAAAACACAAGCAGCCGAAAAAAGGAACAAAAGGGATACATTGCTGTGGAAAAAAAAAATATGAGGCAACACCAAACCACACAAAAACCATGTCATACCAAACTCTGCAAAAGGGCATCATTTCAAGACAATATAAGAACATTCACAACTAAATCACAACCAGAAAAAAAATCAGAACCTTGAAAGCAAAACATGGGCAAGTAAACAACATATAACAAGAATCAAATTTGGATTATTAGCATGCTGGCGTGGCCTAAACATAAATATAATAGTGGAGTACAATTAAACAAAGGGATGAATTCAGCACAACAAAGAAAAAACAACATCAAAACTCACAAGAAGGTGTAAAGAAAAAATATAAACAACACCAAACCTCACAACAACCATGTCATACCAAACTCTGCAAAAGGGCATAATTTCAAGAAAGTATAACAACATTCACAGCTAAAACACAACCAGGGAAAAAAATTCATTGTGTCGGGGTGCAGTACATGAAGAACTACACCAAGGGTGAAAATCATAACACGACAAACGCAGAACTTAATCGTGAGCAAATCATAATTTGGTGGAAATTAAGCAGGTTAGCAGGAAGAAAAGGTGCACAGAAGACCGAAAAATAAAGAGAAGGTAGTCTGACTAACCAGATCGAAGGAATGGTAATGGAGAAGTAGCAGTTGCCGCAAAAAAAATCCCACACTTGAAATCCAAAGAGAAAAATTAAAAGTGTCGTATGAAACAATTACAAGAATTGAACAATAAAAAACAAAGAGGGACACCTGCTAATTGTGACAAAAGAAATGGCAGGGAAAAAAAGTTCAACACAGCTGCGCACAAGAGGGGATCGCGTCGGGATGCAAAAATAGGGCTTCTGTCAGGCGATTGCGGACATTGGCGACGACGGGGACGATGGGGGAAAGGGAAAAAGACTGCAAGGTAGAACCTAGGGTTGAACCCCTGAAATTGATGACAAGAAACTTGAAAAAAAAATAAATCCAAAAAAAAAACAACATAGACATAGATCGACCCGATCTCGCTACCGTGAGTGAGGAAAGGGAACGCGTTGAGAGATCTAAGACTTCAGTGAGGCGATGGCCGACATCGGAGACGACGGAGACGATGGAAGAGAGGGAAGGAGCTGCAGGGGAAAATGTACGCCTCACCACTTGCAGGACGAAGGTGTGGAGAGATCTACGACTCTATTGAGGCGATGGCGGACATCGGCGACGACGGAGACGATGGGGGAGAAGAGAAGAGCAAACGAAAACCTAGATCGGGAAGGCGGAAGTGGTGAGCGTTTCACTTCCAACACTGACTTCAGTCAAAATGGAAGTGAATGGCTGAAGTCCCCACTTCGGCCCTTTTTTGGGCGAAGTGGGATGGGGAAGTGGGGGTTATTCTGAAGTGTCATGTCAACCACTTCAGGCCCAAATGAAGCCAAACAAACGATCGGAAGTGGTGCGGAAGTCTCCACTCCCGCCACTTCCCCCCCAAATGAAGCCAAACAAACACGCCCTAAATGTCTGAAGATACATACTAATGCTTGTGTTTGTTGGCCTTCCAGGCAATTGTTTTGGGGCTTGCCATTATGTTAAGAGCTATAGGGCCAGAATCAAGAGGCCACTGTCGTCAACCAATACTACCAAATTTAAGGCAGTCCTTCCTCGTCGAGTGTGGGTTGCCACCTGGACTTCCAAGATCATCAACCCTGGCCTTCTGGAGGGGATCTCAGATGTAAAACCAAAAAAAAACAAAAACAAAAAACCTGCTTCCTAGTTCCAACAACAATACATTGCACAAGCCATCCTATGGTTTGCATTCCTACCAATCAATTCATTCATTCATTGCAATGTTCCAATGTCCAAAGTAAATCAAGTACCAAAAAGGCATATACCTACCTAACAACCAATATTTGTTACCGGAAACAGTCCAGTATTTCAATCCACAATCAAATTTAACAGAAATCTAACTGAGGACATATGAATACTGGCCTCAATTTTTTGGCTAGCCTTCCCAAAAAGATTCAAACCTCAACTTAAAAAAAGATCACAATGTATGGCTTGAGAGAACTCATCATGTAATATTTTGTTTACGAATGACCACAAAGAACTGACAAAGAATGCATCAATAGTTGCTTAGTCACAACAAGAACATCTATGATGGTCGGCTATCTGAATTATTTTGTATCTCAGATGCAACATCATAATATAAGACATGGAAGCATGAAATCATGTTATCATCAACTCCAAAAACCCATTGTCTGAAATGCTCCAGAAAATTGGAAGTATCTTTTTCTTTTCCATTTTTTGTTTTTTCTTTTAACATAAATGCCTTTGTTCATTATTAAACATAATCATCACCAAGAGCAATGACAACTTTTTTTTCTAGTTGAACATGCGAAGAACTAGACGTCTGAAATGCCACCTAGCTTTAATAGGTTCTTGAGTTTCTCATTGGCTGCCACAAGTTCTGCAGCGATTCCAGCTTCATTGGCTGAATGCCCTGCATCAGGGACCACCTGTATCCATGAGAGAGACCATCAATTTATCTCATACTAGCTGGAACTAATCTGTACAGCCATGCATACATGCCAATGCAATTTCTCAAGATTAAATAGCACTTTAACACACGTCCACATGCACTTACACACAATATAAAAACATAAAAACTCATCAGGTGCACTACCAGCATTCTTGCACAAACTTAAAAACTTCAGGTAAACTACCCGATATAAATACACACACATAATGGAGTTAACAGTCAGAATACTTTGGTATCAACAGCTTATATTTTCCATAGTAGTATGTACAAGTACATGTTTTGTCTTGCCTATCAGGCATCTACATGGTAGTTAGGGTGATTAAGTAATGGTTAGACTGAGGAACTCTTGACCGTCCAAATGCATGCGGGTGGCCTCTTAATCTAGGCAATGAAAATTTCAAACAAAAATGAAGCATAATTGGCAAAAACTATAAAAGCAACATGAAACAAACTGTGCTTCAATGCTCACTAGCCAAGCATCCATAAAAGCATATAGGTTGATAGCATAATTCAAACATGAAAATTTTTCATATATAATGAGCTTGGATCTAGATTTTGACATGTCAAATGGATTCAAATTCAATATGCTTAGAGTGGTTAGGATAGATCGATATATTCACAATTACTCAACCGACTATGTATACGTATTATGTAACCTTAGGTAGGAATTAATCGATATATTGATGGTGATTAACCCCTTGCAGTGCCCACCATGAATTCTAGGAGGTAAATAAGTACTTTCATGATAAAACCTTAGGCAGTCCCAAGCCCAAAACTACCTAAGTGGTAGCACTTGACAACAACACTGCACGCCTATCATCTTTCAAATTACAGTTTAGCACCAACTCATGCCAATTAACAATTTAGTTTAATAAACTCTATCAAAAAAGTAGACTTACCTCCTTTCCCTCTTATGAATTTGAAGTAAGTAATCTGAATTGCTTAAAGCTATAGAAAAGATTAGACAACCTTGAATTAAGTGTTTCATCCAGCAGACCCAAGTCACCTTTCAGTTGGTTGTCTGCATCAATAGATATTTCACTTTCTCTCCGTGCTAATATTACCATTAGATATTTCAATAAAACTTTATCAATTTTTAAATCAAATTATCCAAATTGCTCCATCCTTTGAACCTCAGAAGGATTTTTCACTTTAGCAGACCTAATCAGAATAATACTTCATGCAGTGAGTACACACAAAACAACAGAGCATTCAAAAGTATATGAACCTTCAAGAATAAAGGACTACGTGAAAACCAGTTTTGTCTAACCAGTCTCCATAGAAGAAAACTTTCATTATTGAGGTTTGTTGCTTGACACAACTACCCAGTAAATTTGAATTGTTGAAGCCAATATTCATGTACTAAAAGTAAAAGCTTGTGCAAAAGTAATGACACAATTATCCCAATCATATTTCAAAATTTCCCTAGATAACATTGAAACAATGCCAATATCTCAGCATTCTAATTAAAGTGACACAAAACCTTAAACCAAACAAATTGTGTTCAAATCATCTCAAACAAACCAGCATCCAGATTCAGACCAGGGCTCTCATTAGAGTGTAACCATACAATAAAGAAAATAGGAGCGTTACAGATATCAAATATTTGTAAATGAATAATCTGGAAAAGTTACTTGAACACATCAAATTACAATATGTAATTGTGTCTATAAAAGAGTAAACAACAACAATGATGTCTAACCTTAAATTCTGCTTCTGGCCATTCTTTATGAAGATCCCAGGCAGACATCATTGGACAGCAAACATCATATCGTCCCTAAAAAATAATAGATAGTAGAATATATAGAATAAGAACAAATCAGACAACTTTTTTCAGCTGTTAAGGATTTAAAGCTAAAAATTGATGCAGAACTTTATTTGCATCATACGACTTAAACAAACAAGTCCTATAAAAATCAAAAATACTGGTATTGAGAATCTATCTATAAAAATCAAAATTAGTATAGGGATTCGAAATCGAATAACATGTCTACTAACCATTGTTGTTCTCCTAGATGATGGGTTCTGCTGGAGAAACATAAATAGAATAAAATAACAACAACGGGAGGACTTCAATCTAACATAATAATCAAAAAGCAATAAGGCCCTTTTTCTAATTTAGAGTGGGCTGATTCTTGACATACCAAATTAACCAATCATTAAAACAAAGAATACAACCAAATCTATAAAGTTAAACAACTGGCATATGCAAAGGCAAAAACGTGCATTTCATAAATAGGAAAAGCAAAAAAGTCTTCCACTATGTATGAGGGAATGCCCCCTGGGAAACTCTTATTGAATTGATTGAATCTTCCTTCCAAAATTCCATCCGAATTGTCAAGATATGAACTTGATGAATCATGATTTAAGTATCACCACTTTATACATTTCCCCCATCAAAATTCAGGATCGAAAACTGAAAAGGCAGACAAAGATACTCAAGAGGAAGTCTATTTTAGTTTAAATACCAAGATATGTCATCCACAAGTCGCAAATTTACAGATTCAATGCATAAATCCTGAACTAACTCACGTTTTTGTTTATTGATTTGTGAAATATAAAAAAAACAAGAGAAGCCACTGTGCAACAATACCAAAATAGCTTTGAAGTGTCCAGATGTAAAATAAATGGGAAAATACGCAACAGTTACCTGTACAATTACAGTTTTAATATGCCGTATCTTGTCAATATTGCTCAAAAAGAATGAATCAGAAGGCAAAAAACCTTTGTTCACAAAATAATGGTTCTCAATTCTGCCAAATGCCTGCATAACAGAAAGAAGACACTAAGCATACACCTTTTAACTAAGGGAATGTTTGATGCCAATTCCAAAATTCCAATTGATAAATTGATGGAAACAATTATCATATCAAAAAGGGATAATTGGGTAAAACACTTTCCATTAAGTTGCATGGATAGATATACTTTCACAAAATTGAATACTGCAGAGCTATGGTAAAAAAAAATCAAACCCAACAATTATTTATGCAATTCATATTTACCATTGTAGAATACACCATTGTAGTTAGAATCGTACGATTCTCGATATGAATCGTAAGATTCATATCATTTTTTATACATTACGGTTCGAATCTTATAAAAGAATCGAAATTAATCTAGAATCGTGAATCAATCGTCCGAATCGGTCCAGAATCGGTTGAATCATATGAATCGAGAAGATCAACTATTCGCTTATTGCTTTACATGTTTTGAATAAAAGTTCTTTAAATTAGTGTTATTTAATTAATCTTTAAACATGTTATCATAAAACAAATTCAAAGATTAATTAAAAGATAATGCTTTCTTTTAAAATTTTGATATCCAATTAATTTGTTATCTTAAAAATGGAAAGAAATTTTTTTAATTAAAAACCTAATCCTTAACATAATTTAATCTTTGACTATTTATTAATTTTTAAATCTGAACTGTTTTTGAAATAACTAATGTTTTTTTCATAAATATATATAGGTTTGTTTAATACTTGAAAATGTCTTCCAAGCTTAGAAAAGGATCTCAAACTAAGAAAATAGATCCGACTTGGGAACATTGCTCTAAAATTGGAGACAATAGAATGCATTTGAAATGTTGAACAAGTATTTTAATACTTGTTTATTTTTTTGAGTCATAATATATATATATATATATATATACATTATGATTTTGAAATGTTGAACCGAATCTTACGATTCAATTCGATTCACAATTCTCGATTCGCAAATTTAGAATTTCGATTCACGATTCGAATCTCGATTTGACTACCTTGGAATACACAATTATGCTTATACCAAAGAAGAAAATCATACTCTGACATGTAGGAAATATATACCAAGTTAAATGTATCATCTTCACCCTTCTTGATATTTGCTTCATTAGGAATAAGATGAGCAGTCATTAGTTCCCATGTAGTCCATATCTTAGCAGCCATAAGCTAAGAGAACAAAAAATTGGAAAAGATTGTAAGTAGAAAAGCATTAAGCAAACTAAACGAAATTGAATGTAACTTTCACATGTCAAAACATAGTACAGATAGCAAAGAAATTCATACCTGTAACACACAAAAATTTGTTGAAAACCTTTCTTCCTTTCCTATAAGAAGTTATCAATTGTCTCAAAGAATGTACCATAAATAGTGGAATGCCCTTCAAGCTGTTCCATTCTCCATTAGATGAAACTTCGTTTACGAAATTTGCTTTATATTGTTAAGTAGTGTGGCCTTCCTAGAATAACTTAGATGTCTATAAGTCTATTAATGGTTAATGATTATATTTAATTAACTAAATATTGTAAAAGTTACTGATATTAAGTTATTCTTATGGTGGTGCTTTTAGGAAAAAATTAACAAAAAATCACAAGAAAGGTATAGTAGAAAAGAAATTTTAGAACACTAATCCCCAAGGACTAAGACAAAAAGGCATATTAGAAATGCTATCCTTAGAGAAGCTTTCACACCCCCTCCATAAAAAAACACAGGGCTTTATTAGTGATCTTCTCCCAATATTCTAACCCTCCTTTTCCTCAAACCCGGTCATCCATGCTTTCCGGAGTGTCAAATCCGCTCTCCTGTCTTTTCCATCCAAACAAAATGTTGAGAAAGATCAAGGAAGAAGAAATCTCCAAAAAAACAAAAGTTTGCGCAAATCTTCTTATGTCTATGTATTAAGATTTCAGAATTTCCTCTTCATATCACAGGAAGGGGAATATAAATATCTATTCCATTATCAAACCGGTCTCAAAATTCTAATTCCAGATTCAATTTAAGCTTTGAAGAAAAATATAATAATTAAAATAATAATTCAAAATATTAATTCAATATCTAACACAAAACAAAGGAAATTTATCCCCTGAATCCAATGTAGTTTGGTTGTAAAATTCAACTAAATTGTGATAAATTAGCCCCCACGCCAAACCCACCCCCACCCCACCCCTCCTATTTTTTTATCAAAGATGTCATGATTTAAAAAGAAAGAAAATACATTAGAAGATATATTAATTATAAGTTCTAGAATTGGTTAAATTTGGCAAGACTGGTATGGGTTTGGGTTGATATACAAATAAATAGTCCTCTAAACACATGGCAGACATCTAATTTGCCTAAACATTACCTAAGTTGTAAGTTACTTTAGTAATCAATTAGCTAACATATTGACAATTATAAGTCCAAAACAACCAAGACAGCTTTATCAACACCTTCAACAACACTTAGGGGGCATTCACTTGGGAGAAAATGATGGGGAAGTCACTAAAGTAGATTGATTTCCCCCACTTCCAATGCTCATTTCTCTTTAAGTGAAAGAAGTGACACTTTCCTTACTTCAACACTTCCTTGATTTTGAACTAAGCTAACTTCAGGATTTTTCACTAAAATAAGGGAAGTTAGTTATTATATAAGCCCCCTTCCCCCATTTCAAGATTTCCTTCACTTCCTGCAAAATGAACACCAGAACTACTAGAAGTGGTATTAACTTTCAACCACTTCAAGGAAGTGTCACCTCCCTTCACTTCTTCACTTTAGACCATTTTCCCCTAAGAGGATGACCTCTTATTAGAGGTAACCAGGAAATCATTTTCAAAACAGCATGACAATCCAAATTTCAACAACATTCACTTAAGAAGTAAAAAAGGCCATAAAGGATGCAAGATCTTTGCTACTCATAAATTAAGGAAATTGATGTATTTTGAAACTTTTCAGGAGATTGCCATCTTAGGATTTATTTATTTTAGGAGTTCATCAAGGCACTCATTATCATGGGTTATTTATATTTATATTAAAAGTTCAATTTCAATCATGTCTTACAGCAATTAGGCTTTCTTATATTAATAAGCTTGATGTGTTTAGGACTTCTCTTAGATCGGTACAATAAAGGACCTACTGCGTTGTAAGAAATTCTTATTCATGAGTTAAATTATTTTTTTCCATTACTATTTCTTGTTCTTTTTGTTATTTGACTTTTAGAGAGACCTTTATAAGAGAGTTATTGAAGGTTCAACATCAAAGATCATGCCTCTAACTTTAAGTTAATCTTCCACCTCAACATAAGTTCTACGCATCCTCTATCAAGGTACGACCAAGGTGTTAAAGAAATTAAAGCATGTATTTTCAATTCTTTTCCTGAAGATCCTGCAAGTAGTTCATAGGGAAATGACAGAAAAACTGTATGAAGCTTTGCTATTTTCTGGGATTGGCTTTGAACCTTCTAAACACACCTAATGTGGCTGGGGAAGGCCTTCAAGGAAGGCTCAAACCATGTACAATCTCCACTAGTGATAGTGGCCATATAGAAAAGAAAACAAGTGGTGCTTAACTCTATTCTTCATCTAGCGGTGGTGAGTTCTTCCACTTTTGCATTCTTTGCGCAAAAATATGGAAGATACCAACTTCTGGGCAAAGAACTATGTTTTGGATCCTAAAAAGCGAAAGAAAACTAAGAGAGAAATAAACAGGGACCTTAGTGTTAGACACCTAAACCTCCCTAGAACATCAAATACAATTGGAAACAAAGTGACAATGAAATGTAGGAAGATATATACCTTTGTTTGCATATCATCTGAATTCAGTCTCTTGTGGTATGCTTCGATGAAACTGCCTCTTTCATTTTCAGGAATGAAATTTCGAAATGGCTCCCATGCTAAAAGGTATCAGGTGAAAAAATGTTATTTCATGTTGGAAAATAATAAGCTCAGAAAAATTTGAATGAGAATGTATAAGCACGGTTATATCATCTGTAAGCATTCATCTCAAGTAACATTAAACAAGGCAACTGAAGACAAAAATTTAGAGGTAAATCAACTAAGGATCTCTTTGAACCCAAGGCAGCTACAAGAAGAAAATTAGTTGATCTTCTAGAACATAATGATGCGTTATGGGTACTAAAATTATTGATATAGATTACTGGCATGGAACGCTCAAAGGAGCATCCATTGAAAATGGTGATACCGCAAAGCAAATCATAGGCTAGCCATGTAAGATGGAAAAGTGGTTCTATTCAAAGAGGTGAGGAATGGACACCAGAAAATGATTTTTTCGAAATGTCTGGCCTGATGACGTTATTAATTGTACACTAGATTGATAATTATTTTCCAATATTGCATCTGCCCATGCAACTTTGGGCAACTTATTCCATGCAGCAATGACATAGATTTAAATTATTTCAAATGCAAAGACATACAATCCGAATAAGAAAATCAAAAACTGATAAAAGGATATAGCACATACAAACTGAAGCAACACAAGCTGAAAACAAACATGGGCACCTATATAGGCTCCATGCAATATTCTATTATGGTCTACTTTGCTAGATAGAAGCAATACTTATTCATACTGAGGGCATGATGCACTTCCTTACTTATGGATATTGTTTGAAAAATTCGGAAAAATCAAGAAATTACCATCTGGGAAAATAGCAGCAGCACCACCCTCATAAAACCAATCAAGCTCTTTCTTCCTCAGCAAGAAAATTCCTCTAAGAACAATTCCAGTGACCTTAGAAGAACACCATAGACAATATATTAAGCAGAGATGGACAATAAAATATCATGGCAAAGCTCAAACAGTATATATAGTAAAAATATCTCTGACAGAACAACAAAAGGGAATACATAATTCACCTTGTCAGGGTGTGATTGACTATATGCAAGAGCCAGTGTGCTTCCCCATGAACCTCCAAATACCTACAAAATTCTCAAAAACTTAATCATATTTTGCTATAGCAACAAAACATCAAGATATAGGGAGTATAACCTGCCATTCTGAAATTCCCAAGTGTTCTCTTAGCTTTTCAATGTCTTCTACCAAGTCCCAGGTCGTGTTCTCCTCCAAGCAGGCATGAGGAGTGCTTTTACCAGCCCCTCGCTGGAAATTCAAAAGATGCATATGCTTCAGTGAGATCTTAAAGAAAGATTTTCTCTTGATCTTTTTTTACCCTTGATAAATCAAAAGAATGAAATTCAGAAGCACACCTGGTCAAATAAAATGATTCTGTAAAACTCTGGATCAAAGAAACGTCTATTATTGGCTGAGGTTCCAGCCCCCGGCCCCCCATGAAGAAAAACAACAGGCTGCCACACATAAGATATAGACAGCCAAAACAATGACAATAGAGACCTTGAGGGAACAAATTTAGAATAAAATGTCATTGCCATAAAAAAAGGGAAGCTAAGGCATTACACATATTAGCAAACAGATTATAACATTGATAAACAATCACAGCGCAAAACCGAAGAATAAGAAAATCACTACATTCTTGACACAGCAGCGTACCAAATTGTTCATTCTCTAACTCCAAATTCGTCCCATTAAATGTTTATAATTCCACACTGACACCAACAACACAGAGAAAAAAGAAAATTTCAAAAGATCTAGAAAAATGAAGAAAAAACTAATTATTCAAACCATCTACCAAAAAAAAAAAAAGGTTCTCTCATTGATTATAAGCAGATTATTATGGATATCACTACCTAAATGATCAAAACATTCAGAAACCACAACAGGGTCACTCACATGCCCACTTGGATTTCCAGACTGCTCCCAATACAAAGTGTGAAGATCTGAGACTCCCAGAAACCCTGAACTGTAAGGCTCGATAGTTGCATAGAGATTCCTGTTCAACACTTGAGGCTCATTGGATGCATCAGCAGATGGTCCTAACTGCTGAGCCATAGCTGAACAATGATTCTCAACACGCAGAACAATTCTATGCCTCCCTGTACATCATAATTCCAAAATTTTTCAAGAATTGATCTTTTCTCCCAAAAAAATATAAATAAATAAGGCAAGGATAAGGGAATTGTTTATACCTGAGCGAGAAGGAAGGTATTGAGATGAATTGAATCGGAAAAGGAATGGGGAGTAGGGCTTAGGGAATTTGGGGATGCGCGGAGATATGAGCCCGGCAGCGGATGCGGATGGGTTGTGATGCATTCTCATTTTGGAGCTTTTAAGGCTGGATATTGAAAGACTGTTTTCACTAGTAAACTTCGGATTGACGTGCGTGTCCAAAGTTCCATTTGACCGGTACAAAAGAAACCGGCTGATATATAATATTCACTTTGGACGGTGAAGCTGCTGTGGTATAATCCTCCAAACAGATAATTTCATGAGATAATAAATAATATTTTTATTTTATAAGTATTTATATTTTTAAATAAATTTATTTTGTGGGGATCTTTTATCGGGCCTTTTATTAAAATCGACCAATAAAAAATAATGATTTACAAATTAAATTTTAGTTATTAATGATTCTTTGATAATTATGAATTTATGACTTCTATTATTAAATACCACAGACAATATTTTAGGAACATTGGATTTCGAATACGAAAATGAAAAATAAATGACCAAACATAAATTTAATTTTACTGATTTCAAAGGAACATGAATACATCAACTTAATTGCACATATAAAGACTAGAAACACTAGTTTTTCTAAAACTATTTTCCTAATTCCCCAATATTTTCACATGATTTGAGGATATTGGACTTTGAGATCAAAACGACCATGATATTTCTCTCTTCACACCTTCTTCAAAAATCATGCTTGCATATCTCCTTTGACTTTGTTAATTTTTATTGCCTTCGATTTTTGTTATAATCGGCCTTTTTATTGCACTCTTAACTCAATATTTTGGGCAAGATTACCCTCGAAATTCCTTAGTTAGTCTTACCAATCGTTTTAGTGAGCTAATAGAGGTATATCTAGAGTGTGCCCGCATGTTTGGCCAAGCAGGCACGGCCCGGTAGGGGGCATGCAACCCAACCGTGCGCCCACAAACCAGGATGCACTATGCAAGCCAAGTAAGTTTTTCTAGGTCCTTTAAGTGAAAAGACAAGAGTATTTTGGTCTTTTGTCCAATTCCTAACCCTTTTAATTGTTTCCCTTCCATTCACCCTCATTTTCATTCCCCTTGAATGAGAAGCTTCGTCCCTTAGTCTCCTCTATCTCTCTTATTATTTTGAAAGCTCAATCCTTTCTTCTTGGAGCTAGCAAGGTATGTAAGTTCCTTCTCATGTTCCTCTTTTTGTTTCTCTTCATGTTATTTTAATTTTTTGATGTAGAACTAAGGTTTATGGTTGATGTGACTTCATGAGCCTTAATTGTTGCTTATACCTTGTATGTGAAATGGCAGGAATGTTAGTGAAAGTTTATTCCTTCCTTTCCTCCCAGCTTGATGAAATATTGAACCATTATCTTCCATTAAGTTGAAGTTACTTCCATGGAAGTTCCCTTGCTCTCCTCCAGCTGTATCTTTACTATAACACTAAGAAATTCCCTTCAATTCCTTTTGTTTCCCTAGCTTTGAATGGAGTTAACCTCCTTAGAAGTTCTATGGGATCATGTGGACTCAAGATTAGGCATGTATAGCATGTAGGCGTAAGGCTTCACTCATTCTTTCTTTCTTGCCTGCTAGGCTTCATGAGTTGTGTTTATATATATAGTTTTTCTTTGTTAAGAAGAACGAAACCCCTAATGGGCCCGCAAAACTAAGACAGTGGCGTGCATAAGCCTCGACTGCGGCCTATGGGGCCCGCGCACACGTGGCCGCTGGGACCACCCACAGTTCGTGCTCACAGCTCTCAGACATGCACCCTCACCCTAAAGATTAGAACTCTCGCCACTTGCGAGGCGTACTCATGGGGGACCCAAGTGCCAATTGGCCCAAAATCCGTTGACGTTAACTAAATCTGTTTAGTTGACATTCTCTGGTTTCATCCATGTTCTATCAGTTGCAAGTTTTGCCATGAGTTTCTTTTCTGCCTAATCTTCTTGAATAAAGTAAACCAATTCCAGTCATGTGCTTCACTCCTTGGCTCAAATTGGTTTGAAAGCGGGATCTATCCTTTGATCATGAGTAATGTTGAAATATTATTTATTTTCATTTCATCATCAATAGAGGAATGTGACTCACCTGGCTGCAGATTGCGGTTAAAGGCAATTGAGTTTTTACTCTTTTAGCCTTTTGAACTCCGTCAGCATTTATTACTTCGAGAGTTTTTCTTTAGATTTGTTCTCTAAAGTTCAACCATCATCCTTGTCATTTTTTTTAGTTGGTTCATGTAGCATCTCATGTTCTGTTTTGAATGGTGAAATGTTTTGAGATGTGTGCGGTTTAGTTAGCCACTTCCATTGTTATTGGGTTCTCTCATTAAAGAAGCAGCATGATAACTCTGACTAAAACCTGATAGAGAGAGAAGAGAAGAGAGAAAAGAACTAATCACTTGTATTGAGAAAGATTGGTGTACATATAGAGAGAAGAGATACTTATACTTATAAGTATACATGTATATAAATACAAGTGTATGTATACAACTAACAATATGGCTAACACCCCCCCCCCCTCAAACTCAAGACGATCATATGTCTTGAGTTTAGATAGCAAAAAGAGATGCTGATCACGCGTCTGTGGCTTGGTGAAGAAGTCAGCCACCTGAACCTCTATGGGAAGATAGTGAAGTGACACAAACTGAGTGGAAACATGACATCGGGTGAAGTGAGCATCGACACCGATGTGTTTGGTCAGCTCATGATTGACCGAATCAGTAGCAATTTGAAGCGTACCAGTACTGTCACAGTGAATGGGAGTGGGAGTCTGGAGCAAGACACCAAAATCCTGAAGAATAGAACGAAGCCAGAGTATCTCCTGGACGGTAGAAGCCAAGGCACGAACCTCAGCTTCAGCACTGGATTTGGCAATAGTCGCCTGTTTCTTGATCTTCCAAACAATAAGAAAAGATCCAAGAAATACACAGTAACCAGTAACTGAAGATCGATCATCTGGAGAATTGGCCCAAGTAGCGTCAGAGTATGCCTGCAGCTGAATAATGGATAATCGAGGATAGAACAGACCACGTGATACAGTCCCACGAAGATATCGCAGTACCCGAAGAAGGTGAGCATAATGAACAAGGGTAGGGGTTGCACCAAACTGACTGAGTATGTGAATAGCATGGGAAATATCATGACTAGTGACAGTCAAGTAGACCAGACTACCAACCAAGTGCCGATAGCGCGATGGATCAGATAGAGGAATACCATCAAAAGCTTGTAGCTGCAGATGTAGCTCCATCGGTGTAGTAGCGGTACGGGTATCGGTCAAACCTGATCTAGCAAGAAGATCAAGAGTGTAGCGCTAATGAGAGAGTCGATAACCATCAGAATGAGAAGTGATCTCTATACCCAAGAAGTAACGAAGTGGTCCTAGATCAATCATCAAGAAGGTGTCACAGAGTTTCTGCTTCACAAAGGTAATGTGAGCAGAGTCATCCCCAGTAAGAATCATGTCATCCACATATAGAAGAAAAATGGTACGACCTCGGGAGGAGGTGTGAATAAATACTGCTGGGTCATGAATGCTAACAGTGAAACCAGCAGCCTCAATAACTGTGCTAAACTTCTCAAACTAGGCCCCTGGAGCCTGTTTGAGACCATAAAAAGTGCGACGTCGCTGACAAACTGACCTCGGAGGCACCTGAAGACCGAGAGGAGTCATATAGACCTCTTCCTTTAAGTCCCGTGAAGAAAAGCATTCTTCACATCAAGCTGATGAAGAGTCCACCCACAAACAGCCGCTACAGCGATCAAACTACGGACAGTGTACATATGCACCACTGGAGCAAAGATCTCCTCATAATCGTGACCGTGCTCTTGCTGAAAACCGCGAGCAACCAAACTCGCTTTATAGTGCTCAAGAGACCCATCAGAAAGGGTTTTTACCCTGTAGATCCAGCGGCATGTGATTGGAACAACATGAGAAGGAAGAGGAACTACATCCCATGTATGAGTCTGAGATAGGGCATCAAGTGCCTCTGCTATGGCATTCTGCCACTCAGGTGACTTAATCGCCTCTGTGTAAGTTCCTGGTTCAATGACATTTGAAACACTGGTGCTAGCAGAGGTGTAACGGTGAGGAGGAAGTAAAGATAAACGATCACGTAAAGAATAAGTATAAGATGGTACCTCAGATACGTGATCAGAAGTAGGAGTGGCGTGAAAGGAGGGCGGCCGAGGTGAAGATGCTGCGGGTTCCCTACGTTGATAAGTAATACGGACAGGTGGATGAACAGGAGGGATTAGGAAGTATCAATAGATAAAGAAGGAGAGGGAACAAAAGAAGAATGTGAGATAATATCTAGAGAAGGGGAGATAGGAGAAGAAGAAGATCCTAAGGAAGAATCATTTGTAGGATAAGAAGTAGGAAAAAGAAAAGACAGGGTCACATTGGGAGAGGAAGACTTCGTGGAAGAAGAAGAAGAAGGATAGAAAGGTGTGGATTCATCAAAGGTGACATCACGAGAGATACGAATACGACAAGTGACAGGATCATAATAACGGTATCCTTTATGTTCAAGACCATATCCTAGGAAAGCACAAGGGACAGACTGGGCAGTAAGTTTGGTCCGCTCCCTGGGTGAGAGCAAGAAAAAGCAATGACAACCAAAAACACAAAGGTGATCATAGTGAGGAGGTGTGCCATATAGGAATTCACCTGGCTACGATGCTGAAGATGAGAAGAGAGTTGTAAGTTAATAAGATAAATAACAGTATTGACCGCATCTGCCCAGAAATGAGGGGGAAGAAAAGCATTAAGCATTAAAGCATGGGCCGTCTCTAGGATGTGACGGTGCTTGCGCTCAACGACCCCATTCTGAGGATGAGCCCCAGGACAAGATAACTGAGGCAATGTGCTTTCAGAAGATAAGAAGGTACGAAAGGCTTGAGAAGTATATTCATCGCCAGAATCAGATCGAAAAGTCTTGATAGAGGCAGAGAACTGGGTATGTACCATGGTAGTGAAAGAGCGATAGATAGATAATAATTGACTACGATGATGCATAAAATAAAGCCAGGTAAAACAAATGTAGTCATCAATAAAAATAACATAATAACGATTGCCCCCTTCAGATACAAATGGGGTAAGACCCCAAACATCAGAATGAATAATTTCAAAAGGAGCAGTAGTTTGAGACATACCTAATGGATAAGGACGTTGTAGCTGTTTACCAAGCTTACAGCCAATACAAATCACATGAGAAAGAGGAGAGACAGTTCCTAGAACACCATGACGAACAAGAGAGGACAAACGAGAAGAACACAAATGACCAAGACGAGAATGCCACATATGATGGGAAATAACAACAGCGTGACAGTGAGTCCAACGCATATACTCCATTATGGCGTCAGCTAGCTCCAATCACTGCTCCCCTGTGATCCTGCACATGACAAGAGATACGATAAAAACTAACCTGACAATCATAATCAGTAATCTTACTAATTGACATAAGATTCATGGATAGATGAGGAACATGAGAGACAGAAGGTACAGTGAAAGTATTAGAAGAAAGATGACTAGTAAAAGAAACAGGAAGCAGTGTGCCATCAGCAATACACACACGGGTGACAAGAGGGGATAGGCAGGTCTAATGAAGATTGGTGGCATCATGAGTCATATGAAATGAAGCACCAGAGTCAAGAAGCCAAAGTGAACAGGAACTACCTGGAGTAGGTAGAGCACCCTGAGCAGAGCAGGCATGACCAGTAGAGGACTCAGTCAGATGAGACTGCTGGAACTGCCAAAACATCTCCAAGATCTGTTGATCTATGGGAGAGATAGGAGTTGGAAAGGCTTGTACATAATGCACCTGGGGAGACTAAAGGGTGGGAAGAAGAAGAGGAGTTTGTGAAGAAGTACCAATAGAAGAGACACGCGGAAGTCCACGCTATTTCTTCCGATAGTCACGCGCGAGATAGCCCACATTGCCACAGTAGTAACAAGTCATGATCTTCTTTGATCGTGGAGGAGGTCGAGAGGAAACCGGCGGTGCCGGTGGACAGGAAAGGGAAGACACTTGAGATGTAGAAGTGGGGCAAGAGACAGCAAGTGCACTGCCCCCCTGTATAGGAAGTCTAAAGACGGATCTCCTTAGCACGAACAAAAGCAAAGGCCTCTTCTAAAGAGTATGCAGAGGGAGCGTGAAGAAGCTGGGCACGAGTTGACTCAAACTCAGGGCGGAGACGCATGATAAATTCATACATACAACGGGTCTCATCATGACGATGACGACAAGCACAAGACTCAGGACATGTTAGAATCTGAGTAGCATGAGTAGTGCAATAAGAGGGTGTAAGAGCGTCAATTTGACGTTAAATCCCACAGTACCTGTTGTAGAATCTGTCGACAGTGTCCTCCCCCTGCTGGAGGCTGCCGAGAGTCTGGTACAAAGTTACAACTGTGCCTGATTGGAGCCACAATAGCAATGTTCCAGGTATTCCCACATGGCTCGAGCAGTGGGAAGATCTGCTATCTGGGTATGAATCTTAAGCGTAACAGTCTGACATATAATCAGCTTGACTGTGGAGTTATCGGCATCCCACTTCTTAAGCTTTTGTTCAAATGCGGTGAGAAGAGCAGCGTTCTCCGAAGAGAAGCTGGTAGAGTCAGAAAGTGTAGGAGCAACAGGAGCAGTGGCAGTGCTGTCAACATGTTTAAGCACTCGAATACCGTCGAGAATCCCTTTGATAGTAAGTCGCCAGGGAATGTAATTGGTGCCGTCAAGCACCACATCGGATTGGTGAAGATTTCGGTGATGAATCTCTGGAAGCACGCCATTGAAACCAAAAGGATCCATTTCTCTCTCTCTCTCTCTCTCTCTCTCTCTCTCTCTCTCTTTAACAATTAGTAATTATAATAGTAATAATAATGATAATTAATCAAATGCTAAGATGGTAGTTGACTGGCTTTAGCATGTGATTGTCGGATAAAGGGAGATGTAAACAAGGCTTCATGAGTTAAGTGTCAGGTGTGGGAACTTGTGAAGCTTCACGGGTCTCGACACTCGTCCCAAAGATCACCGGAGTGAAGCAGCAGCAGCTCAGCTCGTCGGTCGTTCAAGGAGGAAGCAGCAGCAGCTGGAGAAAGCAGTATCAATAGCTCGATAAGAAGGAAGCAGTAGCAGCTCGAAGAAAGCAGTAGCAGCAGTAGCTCACAGCAACTCGGCAAGAAGGCAGCAACACTCGCAGTAGCAACACCAGCTCGCAGCAGCACTTGTAGCAACAGCTCGCAGCAAGAAGGAAGAGAATGCTGTTGAACGGAGGAACCTTGCTCTGATACCATGATAGAGAGAGAGGAGAAGATAGAAAAGAACTAATCACTTGTATTGAGAAAGATTGGTGTACATATAGAGAGAAGATATACGTATACGTATAAGTATACATGTATATAAATACAAGTGTATGTAGACAACTAACAATACGGCTAACAAAACCAAATATGATATAAGGCTCAATGTATTTTGAAGTTCTTTATAGTACAGCGAGGCGAGTCTTTTTTATTTTTTTAAGAAAAAATTAAATTAATCAGATTTGCACTTGGATTGGTTACTTAAAAACATTTCTTGCATTCAAACAATTTTAAAACATTTTGGTTCTAAATATCAAACCCATGACTTAGATTAAAAAAAATGCATAGAAGATCTTGGGTTAAAACATATAGAGGCTCAATGCATAAAAGTTTTTCTTGTATTAAAAAAAATTCAAAAAAGATTGTAATTGGAAATATCAAAACAAAGTATTTTTCGCAAAAAATAAAAATAAAATAAAAATAAAAAATAAAAAAATAGTGTACATCCCTTTTATAAGAACTAATATATTCGCTTCACAGATTGTTAGGGTACATGTATATTGTATACTGTATTCATATGTATATACAAATAAATGTACACCACTTTTGTATATATGTGGGCTCCTTGCCCTAATGAGATTTATTTCTTCATCAAATCTATCATGGTATCAGACTAGGTTTGCTGCTTGTTTCGTTGTTGGCCTTTGTCCTTTACTCCGGCGAGTCGATCTTTGTATTTTGTACCGATGACAGCCTTCATCTTCTTCCTGTTGCTACTGTCGCCGTCTTGTCCTTTGCTCCGACGACTGCTGTCGCTCCAGTCATCACCCTCGTCATCGCATTGTCCACCAAAACCTGCTTTGTCTTTCAGTGGTCACCACCAATTTCTACCACTGCTTCATCTTGCCCTTGCTGAATTGCTGCTACTTCCTCTTGCCCTTGCCGAGTTGCTGCTACTTCCTCTTGCTTCTTGTCAAGCTATTCCGGCGATCTTTGAAAAACACAAAAAAAAAAAAAAAACCACGACCCGTGAAACTTCGCGAGTTCCGACACCCAACACTCACTCGTAAAGCTTTGTCCCACACCAAACAATCAAATGCTCATGACAGCTGTTGCATAGCATTTGATTGATTACTTTATTATTATTATTATTATTATTATTGTTATTATTATTATTATTATTATTATTATTTATTATTAAAAAAACCAGCAAACAAGGGCACCTGTCCCAAGCCCTTGTCCGTTTGCCTCTGTTTTTTCTTCTTATATTAATTTATTATTATAAAAAAATGATTTCTGCATCATCTCTTTTCTATTGTTACTGTAGATGACAAGAACATGTAAAAACTCAATATCCAAAGATTCAGCATCGATAACAACAACATCCACAATGATCTTTTGGTGTTCCTTGTTCACCTCGTGTTGCTACTTTCGAAGTCTTGACTCCTGTCTCTTCTAGGGACATTGTTTCTCAAGTTACTCAGCTTATAGAGCAACTTCATGTCATGCACCGTGCCATGCAGTTCAGTTCCCCTTCTGCTATGTCTGCTGCTTCTGGTATGTCTTCCACCTCATGGATTTTAGATTTTGGAGCTATTCATCATATGACCGTGGATGCCTAGTTCATCTTTCTAGCACTCACCCGTTCTCTACTATTCGTACTGCTAACGGCAGTCTCCTTCTTATCACCCATTTGGTCACCTTCAAACTCCTTCTTTCATTATTCCCACAGTTTGTCATGTTCCTGGTTTAGCTTTAAACCTTATTTTTGTTAGTAAGCTTACAGATCACGGTTTGACTATTACCTTTTCTTCTTCTAACTGTTTTGTGTAGGACCATCTTATAGGCCAGGAAACTGGGACCGGACCGTAGAGTTGGCGGGCTTTATCACCTAGAGTTTCTTCATCTACCTGTATCTTCTTCTCCTTCTGTTTGTTCTTTAGATCATTAGCACTCTAGTTTAGGTCATGTTTCTAATGATCGCTTGAAACTATTAACTAGTTCAGGCTGTCTTGGTTCTATCTCTTCAGGCTCGTTATCTTCTTGCATGGGCTGTAAGTTTGCTAAACAATCAGCTCTACCTTTTCCCTTTAGTAACTCCTTTTCAGTCTCCGCTTTTGATCTTGTTCATTCTGATGTTTGGGATCCTGCTCCTTCATCCTCTCTTTCTGGCTTCTCTTATTATATAAGCTTCATTGATGATTTTTCTCGCTATACCTAGCTCTACCTTATGCGTTCTAGATCTGAAGTATTCACCATTTATTCTCAATTCACGCAAATGGTTCATACTCAGTTCGGTAAACGAATTAAGGTACTTCGCACTGACGGTGCTAAAGAGTATCTTTCAACATCTTTTCGTGCTTTGCTTTCCTCTCACGGCACACTATCCCAGAAGTCCTGTCCTTACACACCTGCTCATAAGGGCGTTGCTGAGCGCAAACATTACCATATACTTGAGACCACTCGTGCCCTTCTTTTTGCCTCCTCTGTTCCCCAACATTTTTTGTCTGAGGCTGTTCTCACATCCATTTATCTCATTAATAAAACACCTTCCTTTACTCTTTTTGGTGTTACTCCTTATGAGTGTCTCTTCTCTTGTTCTCCTTCTTATGGGCATCTTTGTACCTTTGGTTGTATTTGCTTCGTGCTTTTGTCCTCCATTGAGCGAACTAAACTATCTCCACGCTCTACGATGTGTATTTTTCTTGGCTACAGCTCTGAACACAAGTGCTATCGCTGGTATGATCCTCACTCTAGTTGTCTTCGCATTTCTCGTCATGTTACCTTTCTTGAAGACACACCCTTCTTTTCTTCTAATCCTCTGGATCTTTTATTTCTTAAGTCTCCCGATTCATCTCCTACTCCTCTTCCTTCTATTATTTTACCCGATTCTTCTATTCCTCCCGCCTCCATGACTCCACACACATGCCGCATCTCTGACTCCACAAACAGTTCCTTCTTCTACACAACCCCAGCATGCTTTGATACTTCTAGTGATTCTCCCGCCAGCTCCTTGAGTTCCACCTCGCCTGAAGATGCTCCTGCTGTCCGTCGTCGATACCCAGACCGTGTTTGTCACGCTCCAACTCGGTATGCTCTTTCTCTCTCTTCTACCTACTCTCCATTTTTTCAGACCTTTCTTGCTGGCGTTCATACTCATAATGAGCCACAGTCATATCATGAGGCAGCCCAGCATTCCTATTGGTAGCAGGCTATGACAGAAGAACTCGGGGCTCTTAAGTGAATACATACCTGGGATCTCGTTCCCCTTCCTTCCAGTGTTACTCCTATAAGTTGTCGGTGGGTTTATAGGATCAAGACCTGAGTTGATGGCACTATTGAGCGCTATAAGGCATGACTTGTTGCTCGTGGCTTTACTCACGAGTATGGCATTAATTATAAGGAGACTTTTGCTCCTATAGCCAAGTTGACTACTGTTCGTCTTCTTATTGCTATTGCTGCAGTACGTCACTGGTCATTCTATCAGTTAAATGTAACCAATGCCTTCTTACATGGGGATCTTTATGAGGAGGTTTATATGACTCCTCCTCCTAGTTTTTCTCATCTCTCAGCATATGTGTCGTCTTCGTCGAGCTATTTATGGGCTCAAACAGGCTCCTCGTGCCTGGTTTGAGCATTTTTGTAGTGTGATTCTTGCTCTAGGATTCATTGAGAGCTCTCATGATTATACTCTCTTCACTCACCAGACTCCTCGTGGTCTCACTATACTTCTTCTTTATGTCGACGATATGGTTATTTCTGGTGATGATGCTGATACTATTCCTTCTTTGAAACAGCGGTTACACACCGAGTTTTAGATGAAAGATCTTGGTCCTCTTCGTTACTTTTTGGGTCTTGAGAATGCTTATTCTCGTCGTGGTTATTTGGTGTCTCAGCAGAAATACATTTCTGACATTTTTCGATGATCTGGCATCACCGATCTTCGCACTGCTTCTACTCCTATTGAGCTACATCATCGTCTCTTCTCTACTGATGGTGAGCTTTTGACTGATCTTACTCATTATCGAGCACTTGTTGGAGCTCTTATCTGTTTAATTATCACTCGACCCGATATTGTTTATGTTGTTCGTGTTCTTAGTCAGTTTGTGAGTGCTCCTCGCTCTACTACTTTTATGCTGCACTTCTACGTGTTCTTCGTTACCTCCGTGGCACTCTCACTCGATCTTTGTTTTTCTGGGTCACGTTATTCTTTGAGCTACATGCCTACTGTGATGCTGATTGGGCAGGTGATTCTTCTGATCGGCGATCTACCACTGGTTTCTGTATTTTCCTTGGAGATTCACTTATCTCGTGGAAAAGCAAGAAATAATCTACTGTTGCTCTTTCCACTGCCGAGGCCGAGTATGGTGCTATGTCTTCTACTGCCAAGGAGGTTCTTTGGTTGCGTCAAATTTTGATGGACTTTGGTGTCTCCATATCTGCTCCCACTCCTATCTATTGTGACAACCAGAGTGCTATCAAAATTGCTGCTAATCCCATATTTCATGAGCGCACGAAATATCTTGAGGTTGCTCTTCACTTTGTTCGTCATCATTACCTTGCTAGCAATATTCTCCTTCTATATATTGCCTCCACCCATCAGCTTGCTGATGTTTTCACTAAGACACATACTATTTCTCCATTTCAGTTTCTAGTTGACAAACTCTCGGTTTACGACCCCTCGTGAGTTTGAGGGGACGTGTTAGGGTACATGTATACTATATACTCTATTTATACGTATATACACATGAATGTACATCACTTTTGTATATATATGGGCTCCTTGCCCTAATGAGATTTATTCCTTCATCAAATCTATCAGAGATATTTACAATTTTTTTGTTATTTATTTATTTTTTAAAAAAAACAAGAGGGTCTTAGTCCATTGTATCGTTTTGCCTTTAATTTCTACTCCCGAGTTATGATCCTTCTATTCTTCATGTTTCAACTCATCTGTCTTTGCGTTTCCATTTTAGTTGCATCATAACACATTGATAAGATCAAGAGAATTTGATAAACAAATCATTTGGGCCCACCAAGGTAATTTTCAAGGTTTATAAATTCATCAAAGTATATAAGCCTCGGTCTAAGAGAGGCTTTTTGATTAAAATATTGTTTTTTTAATTAATTACTAAATTTACGTAAATGCGTATTTTTTATTTTTTTAATAATTTTTTAAAGATTAAGGGTCCCACCACTTTTTTAATATTTAATATTTATTTTTTTTTAATAAATCAGGGTCCCATTAGTTTTTTAATATTAAAATTTTATTTTTTAAAAAACTGTGGGTCCCGATGGCTTTTTAAATTAAAAAAAATTAACATTTAACACCTTATCATTGACATTAATTTTTCTTATAATTTATTTAATGGGGGTTGTTGGGATAAATTATTAAAGGCATATCACACCTATCCTTTTCATGAGAGCCATTGGATGAAATTAATCTTAACCATCCATTTGTTAGGCGGAGGTCTATATAAACCCTCCAAATCCTTTTGTAAAACCACACAAGCATTTCTATAAGAAAAAATTATCAATATAGAGAGAAGTTTCTTCTTTAAAATTTTTGTCTTTCTAGTTTTTTTTTCTTGCAAAGTTATTTTATTGTTTTTACATTCAAGCTAGCAAAAATCATATTATTGTCATCTGAACGAAGGAGACGACTTTGGTTGAGAGAAACACTGACCAAGGGCTGCACAAACTCTTGACGAGAGAACAAGCTTCCACTACGATTGCTAATTACTCAATCTTGATCAATGGACTCATGTGTGTTTTTTTATCCGTGTTGACCAGTTGACTTCCATATAAGCTTCCTCCGTTTTTTTAGTATACATATTTACTCTCACTAAACTCACATTTTTTTCATTTTCAACAACAGCAGAAAAATCACTTGCTTTGGTTTACTATAATAGTTCAATCACTATAAGTGAGGATACAACAATATTTTCATATGATGACCATTCTTGTTTTTATATTGAAAATGATGTCTTTTTAGCCAATTTAAAGAGAACCATTAAAGAAAATATAGAAATTACAGGTGACCGAATAATTACACATATCAAATACTGTATGCCTATTTCGTCAAATCAAGGTAAGATCTACTATCGGTCTTTCAAATTACATAATGACCGCGATGTTCAGATGATGTTCAGTTGCCACCAAGCATTTCATGATGTTCAAGTTATAGAATTGCATGTGGAGCTTGGTGTTGTGACTTCCACTGTTGGTTTTTCTCAACACCAAATTAATGAATATGATAACATTCCACCAGAAAGGCTTTCAACCGAATGGAGGGCACTTGATTTGGAGGCAATGTCTACACCCTAATTTCCTGAATACCCTTCATTGTACGTCAACACATTAAGAGGGGCAATGACAGATGCAGAATTGCATGTAGGTATGCAATTTCAAAACAAAGATGATGTTGTAACAAAAATTAAGAGTTATTACTTGCAAAAGTCCGTGGAATATAAAGTAATCGAGTCGGATCCAACTCGGTATTTCGGAAGATGTAAGTCATATGGCAATGGATGCAGTTAGAGAGTCCTAGCATCCTATAGCAAGAGGAAGCAGATTTGGAAGATTACAAAATATAATGGCCCACACACTTGTACAACAGCAATGGTCTCGCAAGATCATTCAAAGCTAGATTTAAACATGATTTCCCGCTGTATACAGGCACTGGTCAAAGAGAAGCCATCTATCAATGTCTCTGTTTTGATAGCGGAGATTAGGAACCGATATGGGTACACACCGACATATAGAAAAGTATCGATTGCAAAACAGAAAGTGATTGAATCTGCATTCGGTAATTGGGAGGAGTCATACAATGAGTTACTAAAATGGCTAGCAACATTACAGCAATTTGTCCCTGGGACAATAATCGATCTCCAGACTCAATAAGCATATGATAGAAATTACCCGGTACGTGATACTAATGTTTTCCATAGGCTCTTTTGGAGTTTCCCTTCATATGTGGAGACTTTCAAATATTGTAAACCAGTAGTGCAGATAGATGGTACACATCTTTATGAAAAATATAAAGGGACTTTGTTGATGGCCATTGCACAAGATGGCAATAAAAATATTCTTCCAATTGCATTTGCCATTGTAGAAGGAGGGATGTTAGACGCATGGCATTTCTTCTTAAAGCATCTACGAGCAGACGTGACACCACAGGAAGGCATATGTTTTATTTCTGACCGTCACCAATCTATTAAAGGAGCATTTAGAGTAATTGGCCGTCAGATGAATCCTCCTCACGCCCATCATGTTTATTGTATAAGGCATATATTTGCGAACTTCATGCGTCATTTCAAAAATAAAGAAATGCAACGAATAGTTGTTAACATTGGTAAGTCATAAATCTAAATTTTGATAATTTCAATTGCTCATTATTATTATTATTATTATTATTATTATTATTATTATTCTTTTTTAAGATTTGTTTTACTATTAATGTAGGTTACTCGAAAGCATCTCATGATTTTAACTATTGGTATGGCATACTTTGAGACCTTGACATAATGGCAACAAGGTGGTTAGATAACATACCGCGGGAGAAGTGGGCTCAATCATTTGATAACGAAGGTCGACGGTATGGTCATATGACCACCAATCTAGCTAAATGTATTAACTCAGTGTTACAAGGGACAAGGAACCTCCCTATAACAGCTTTAGTTAAGTCAACTTACTTTCGACTTGCTGAGTTATTTGTAAGGAAAGGTGTACATGCACAAGCTCAGATTGCATCAGGTCAAATATCTTCAGAAGCGCTAATGATGACAATTCAAGAAAATCAACAAACAACATGTAGCATTTATGTTCGTCAGTGTGATCGTGAAGAAAATTCTTTTATGGTAGATGAAATGGCACCACCTCAATGCGGTGGTATAGCTGGCAGTTACCGTATTGATTTGAGAAGACGATGGTGTGATTGCGGTGAATTTCAAACGTTTCATTTTCCTTGTCGCCATGTTCTTGCAGCATGCGCATACATTCATCTACATTGGCAGGCATATGTAAATAATGTTTATAGGCTTGAGACAATTTTCAATGTATACCATAAAGAGTTTCAGCCAATGTCAAATGAGAGATACTGGAACCCCAATAATGGTCCACGTCTATGCCCTGATCTTACAATGCGAAGATCACCTTCTGGACGTCCAAAATCAACTAGAATTCGCAATGAGATGGACATAAGGGAAGGCGGTCAACCAAAGCGTTGTGGTTTATGTCGCAACTAAGGTCATAGCCGTCGAAATTGTCCAAATGCCGCTGGTCCAAGTCGTATGCCATAATGTAACCTAAATATTGTACTTGTTGAATTATTTTATAATATATGTAATTGTTTTAGTTCATTTAAAATATCAAGTGAGTTTGGTTTAGTTATAGGAGTAATTTTTACATGTTAAAACTTTTATTGTATGATATTTTGTTATTATAAAAAATATTAAAATTATTTATTTAAATTATTGACAATCGGTTATGGTTATAATTAATGAAAGTAAAAATAGCAGAGTAGAAGTATAAAAAAATAAATTATAAGAAAAATTAATGGGAATGATAAGGTGTTAAATGTAATTTTTTTTATTTAAAATACTCTCCGGACCCACAGTTTTTTAAAAAAAAAATTAATTTTAAAAAACTAATGGGACCCCTGATTTATTAAAAAAAATAAAATTTAAATATTAAAAACTAATAAGACCCTTAGCCTTTAAAAGAAATTATGAAAAAAAATAAAAAATACATATTTCCGTAAATAATTAAGGAAATACGAATTTTAATAATTAATTAAAAAAACAATATTTTAATCAAAAGGAACATGAAACAAAATAAAACATGATTGATTAAATTGTAAATGCAAGTAATTCAGGACTCATTCCACTGACGTGGAGTTCCTTAACCCGATTCAGTCAAACAAACAAAACAAAGTACTAATGGATCATATCATGTTTAGCTCTAGGGATGACAAAAACTGAAGTAATCGTGGCTTTTGACTCAATTCACTCCCAATGGGGCGGTTTTTTATGTTAGAGACCTAGGAACAGGACAGGGCAGGGATTTTTTGTGAGAGAAACAGAGGGGCGGGGATTTTTTAGTTCATTGCTCCATTCCGTCCCATCCCTTTAAAAAATTTACATATATATCTTATATATTAATATATACATATAATTTAAAAAATTTTCAATTTATAAATAATTTGAGGTGAATGATGGTGTTGTGTTGTTATATAAATTATACCCATTTGTATTTAATGTAGTATTACATATTTTGTAATCATTAATGTAAATAAACTAAAAACAGTGAAAATTTTTATTTTTTTATGACAACTCCGGTAAAATTGGGACGGAGCGAAACAGATGTAAAAATCCGCAGCCCGGTTATGATATTGAAAAGTTTAAAAAACGGAATGAGGTGTGGGACAAAACATGTGGTCGGCGGGGCTGGACCAACCTGCCCCCACCCATTGCATTCCCTGTTCAACTCCAACCAATTGAGTCACCTGACCAAAAGACCAATCTTCACAGGCTTGGGTTGTGCTGTAATTAGTGGTGCCAGATGGGCCGGCCCGACTCGGCACGACCCGGGCACTGTGTGGCCCGAGCACTATTCGTGCTCTGGCCGGCCCGGCCCGGCTTGCAACCGTGCCAGGCCGGCACGGCCCACCTTTCAGTGGGGGTCGGCCCGGTCCGAAGCACGGCAAGCCATCTGGGCTGGGCCAGCCAGCCCACCTTTTTTAAAAATATTATAAAATTTATTAAAAATACTTTAAAAATACTAAAAATTAAGAAAATGTTTTAAAAAAATCTAAATATAGTAAATTTACATGAATACAATTATACAAGGAAAGATAATTTTTTCAAATTTAACATAATATTAGAAAATAAAATTACATAGAAATAATAAAGATAATCTAAAAATAAATTACAAATAGATATAGAAAAAATTATGACATTTATTTAAAAACTATGACAACAATTTAAAAAATTACAAGCTTCGAACTTCATTTGATTAATCTATTTCTTCATCAACACGGGTTGAAGTTGAACGCTCGGATGGTGTAAGACTCTCTCCAGTATCACTACCTTCTTCATGCATTTGGTGTTCTTGTAACCTATCTTCTGCTTCTAGCCAATCCTTCAGACATATGCACATTTGCACTGTTGCTTGGTTCATGCGGCTCCTCTTATCATCGAGTACCCCTTTTTCCTGCACTAAAACAAGACTCCGACGCTACTGTAGACATTGGTGGAGTTAGTAGATCACGTGCCATGGCGGCTAGCACAGGATAGTTATGTTCTTGTTGTTTTCACCACGAGCAAATATTAAAGTTATTAATTTCTTCGGTAGTAAGAAAATCATTAAAATTATTATTTAAAAAAATATTTAATTAATGCAAAGATCTAGTGTTAGAAGAAGAAGAAGAAGAAGCACTTGTAGATTTTCTTCTAATCATATTTATAAAATCGGCCGGAGATTTAGTTTTGGAAAGTGAAGAAGATTTTTCAAAATATCCGGCAAAAGTAGAAGCTCGTCGATTTCCATATGTATGGTTATATTCATTATACATATCATGAAGCAAACAACGATATTCATCTTTGAAAATTGAATAATCAAGTCCTATGTTTTCATCATAAGAATCAATCATACAAAAAGTACCATCAATTTTAAAACGAGGATCAAGAAACATAGATAAAACGGGAAGGGGGTCAATTTTTGCAAAATATTGTTTAAATTTTAATTCCATATGAGCAACAATTGGAGCAAAATTAGGATCACATCTATATTTTGCAAAAATTTCACTAATATAATATAAATGAGAAATAATCATAAAGTAGTAGGATAATAAATACCGGAAAAAAAATTAGTTGCGGAATTAAAAAATTTCAAAAACTCCTTTATCATATAGCTAACTTCCCAATCATAATTAGTTATTCCAAGGTCGGGAAAAAACTCACGGCAATACATTGTAAGAACATCTTTGTAATCATAAGCACAATCCAACATATAATAAGTTGAATTCCACCTATGAGGAAAATCGGAAATAAAGTTTCTATATTTTTTCCCCATTTGCCTACAATATCTTTTGAATTCATGCCTTCGTGAAGAAGAGTTTTTTGCATATAAAATAGCTTCTGTAACTCTACGAATATGAGGATCAATAATTTTCAAACCATCTCTAACACATAAATTTAATACAACGAACATGAAAAAATTCCGGAAAACATAGGATCTAAATGCATTTTTAACATATCAATGGCACAATTATTTGCCGAAGCATTGTCAAGAGAGATTGAAAATACAAATTTTTCAATTTTGTACTCATTAATAGTACGCATGATGTAACCGGCAATATTACTTGCGGTATGTTGATATTCTAATTCAATAAAACTCAAAATATGTTTTTGCAAAGTCCAATTACTATCAATACAATGAGCGGTAACACAAAGATAATCGGAATTATTTTGAGAAGACCAAATATCGGAGGTAAGAGAAATTTTCAATAAACCTTTAGAAATTTCAGAAATTAATTTTTCTTTATATTCTTCATAAATAATAAGACAATATTTTCTCATAGTAGTCCTTGAAACGGATTTAAAATTCGGATTAAAACCTTTAACTTGCATTTTTATAAAAGCGAGATTTTCAACAAGATAAAAAGGTTGTTCATTTTGAACAATAAATTTTGCAATCCATTTTCTTGCATTTTCATTAGAAAAAACAAAAGTTCCAATACTTGAATTTGTAAAACTAATTTGTGTTTGAGAAGGATCATTTTGACTTGCAGCATGTTTATCGGCATGCTTTTTCAAATGACCCGTTCCACCCGAAGTTTGACAAGAAAATTTTTTTTTGCATTTTTTACAAACGGCACGAGCCCTTTTGTTTGGAAATTCAACAATATCATAAAATTTCCATACCCCCCAAGTTCTTTTTTTTGTGTTTTTTGAGGCCTGCTACTAGATGGTCCCATATTAGGGGGTTCACTAACAGGCTCAAGTTGTGAATCATCGAAATTTTCGGAATTGTTTTCATTAAAAAAAAATGGTGTGTCGAAAGGAAAATTAGGAGGGCCGGCCATTATAAAAAATAAAAAAAAATGTTTAGGGTTACCTCAACCTTGATGATGTAAATTTAATTCGTAGTTTTTCTTGAGAATTCCAAATTGATTAATTGAGGAAAAGGTGGGGGAATTGCCGGAGTAATGAAATGCTTGAGCCGAATTTGACAAACTTCAAATCTTGAACTTGAAGAGATTGAGAACTAAGAGAGCTTGGAGTCTTCGATGCTTGAGAAATTAGAACAAGAATGAGTAATTTGGTGTGGCGAAATATGTGAATGTTTGTGGGTATTTATAGGTTTTTTTAATTTTTCTAATTCTCAAAATACCATTGTAAACTAGTCGTTTATTGTTGTTGAAAAGGATAAAAAGATAATTATATTTTAAAGTTTAAAATACCCTTAAATACTAGCTGTTTTATAGTTGTTAAAGGGGTTAAAAATGTCATTTTTCTAATGTTTAAATTAATTGGGTAAAAAAATAAAAAAAATCCTGCTGGGTAGTGCCGGCCCGCAACGGCTAGTTGTTGCGGGCCGTGCCAGGCTGGCCCGCGTGCTCGGGCCAGCACAGCCCATGGCGGGCCGCCATGGGTTGGCCTGGCACGGCCCAAGGATGTGGGCCGGCACGGCCCAAATCGTGCGAGCCCGGCACGGCCCAGCTTGCACCTCTAGCTGTAATACTTCTTCTCTTGGCTTTTATTTAAAATAATAGTATACAATATTTTAAAATAACACCCTTTTTTAATCATTTTTGAATTAGGAGTATCACCAGAATTATCTTGAATAAACAGATCTTACATTCAAGACAGTTTGCAACCTCATACTTTGAACACTGCATCACGATCCTAGAAAATTAGCATTTTTTGGCTATCAATTCTTCAGAGTTCAAAAAATTTCATTCACACCTCAAGCATCCCAAGACATTAGGTCAATAAGGATAACCAAATTACTGTCACACACAGTGAGAACAATGCCCTGTTGCATTATTTCATTTTACCAGGGATAACATTATCAAACTCTTGGCACAATTAAAATGCTAAAAATTAAGACAGGAATTTCAGAATTGTTGTATGAGACTTGCTCATTTCAATAGAAACTGGTCTGACAGAAAAGCAGAATTGTAGACCATCTCTCTCTGAATTCAATATAAGGGAAACAAAACAACTGGTCTGATAGAAAGCAGAATTTTAGACCATCTCTCTCTAAATTCAATATAAGGGAAACAAAACAACGGCTAATATAAATTACTGAACCTCTGTATTACATCAAACATAAATGTTAGGTCGAAGCAAAAAAGAACTCTGATGACCTCTAAATGAAACACATGACCAAGGTAAAACATTCCCATAGATATCCTCATAGGTGGGGGACTAAGCTCTGCCTGAAAATTCCTACAGGTAAATCATCCCAGATATGAGCAATGGCTTAGTCGAATTTTACTCTATCCAATTTAGAGATGATATCCTCAAACTGAAAAACATCATCAAACAACGAATTAGCGAAAACAAAAAAGCTTGAGCTTCGGCAGGTAAGCAACTGCTGCAATGGCAAATTTAAATAGCAGAACTTACTTTCAAAATTTGGCGCAAGAAGAAATCACCATACCGCTTGTCTGATTTAGATTCCACCACATGTATTATGTCCTGCTTGGGAAGTAACAGTAAGTATAGAAACACCAATAAGTATATCAGAAATTTGGGTCATAATGTGATTCTCATGGCATACTTCCATCAAGGCCTTCAAATAAAGTTAAAAACACATTGAACATTCTAAAAATTAAAACAAAAGTGTACCTCATTGATGTAAAAAGTTAAATCAGCATTGGAGATTATACTTCCATCCTTATCAACCGCATGCATTTTATGCTTGTACGTGCTCAAGAGGGACCTGTAAACACAAGAAACATTAACCCAAATAATAAGCTCAATGTAGTTATTTAATTAAATACACACTGAAAGTAAAAGAATTTCACACACACATTAACAGGTGTATATTGACATAGAAATGTTAGGACATTCGGCTAATCTCTAAAAATATCATGCAACATATACTTGATTAGGAGACAACACTAGTAGAACAGATCATAAGAAGAAATTGAAAATGAAGCATTGACCTCAAGGTCGCTTCATCTAATTCCATATATGTCGCAAGCTTCCCAATTGATATGGTTGAGTACAGCTTCAAGTAACTCCGCAGTCCAGAAAGCAATTGTTGTTGCTTCACTTCTAAGAGGAATAATTTCAATTGCAGCCTGTAAGCATCCTGACAAAAAGCAATGTTATGTATATCAGCTAGATGATGTCAGATGGCAAAGAGCTCTGATACTGCTATCAAATAAACAAAAGCTGCAGCACATAATTATCCAAAGCTTACATCCTAACAGAATAGCCAAGTCAGTAATCAACTTTGCACAAGGTTTGCCTTCAAAGGGAACTGAGTTAAATGTGAACGCATCAACATTCAAATTAAAAGCATTCGACAGATACATAAGATTGATTGAAGTGGTCAGGAGAATATGTAAGAATGATTGAAA
Source organism: Dioscorea dumetorum (assembly GCA_902712375.1). NCBI lineage: Eukaryota > Viridiplantae > Streptophyta > Magnoliopsida > Dioscoreales > Dioscoreaceae > Dioscorea > Dioscorea dumetorum. The sequence goes on from CACTHL010000237.1 coordinate 129,067, forward strand.
TGGCTAGCAGAATGCGTAAGGATGATTAAAGTTGCATGGAGTATCTAAGGTGCGTTAAAAAAAAAGGCTACCTTAAATAGAGATGGACGCTTCTGTTGAAACAATTAGCAAATGCTTGTGCTAAAAATCATTAGCTCTACAACCACAACGTGACTTATGCTAGCACATGAAATAACAATATGACGTGATGTATATGATATTTTCACAGCACAAGTACCAGTTCTGTGCACAAATGGGCCAGAAGTATCTAAGCATCAAATCTCTTATGCACATCATATACTGCTCAGATACTTCTCAGCAAACTTATTCATCTAGAAGTTCAACAGCACTGGCATTCCAACAGACGACACAGACACACATAACAGAAGAATCGAAGGCAAAGGAAGAACCTACCTGATTCCGGTTTATAAGAGGCTCTTCCAGAGCAGGAGCTGATGGGGTAATGAATTTGGGGCATGCATATGAGAAAAGCTCATCATACACAGCATATGCTTCATCGTCATATCTTTGCATTCTCAGCATCTTATCACCATATTTCTCCTTCAATTGGGCACTCACATTCTCCTCAATTATTTTTGTTTGCGGGCATAAAGAAAGACAAATAGCCAGCAATGCATACATCTGTTCATTCTTTTTCAGGATCTGATCAAACTGAGGTGACTTCTCATGATATTGTTTGAACTTCAATATATACAGCAGGATCTTATTGAACTCGCGAGTCGCATCAACATACCTTAAAACATATCATTTAGAAACAAGGGTAACTCAATTATTTAAATGATTTTATTAACAATTAACAGAATTAATGATAACGAATGCACAAGCATAGATAAAATCGATTAAAGAAAATGAAAAAAAAAGAAAAATAGGAAACAAACAGAAAACACAAGAAATACCAGGAGATAAGACAGCCATGTTAACTCAGAGTTTTGGGTCTCGGGTTTTGATTAATTGCATAATAGCATAAAGTGAAGGTGTTCATAAAAACAGAAAAAGATTCAGAGGAAATTGAGATTTTTATACTTATCATTTCCACAGGTCACATGAGACAAAGCTGACAAGCTAAATACAGTGGCTGAGGGGATGTGGTGCCAACTATGATCTTGTGATGGAAAAATTAGTGCAAGAAGGCTGCATCTGCACACATTGTCAGTAGATGACACAAAATGATAATGGCCATGGCATTAGCGATGGTTCAAACTTTAAAAAAGTCAAGAAAATAGTTTTGGCTAGGGGGATGGAACAACATCAGGCACCTAATCAGTCGTAAATTGCATAACCCAAACAAGCTGCAAATAACTGTAATATATCCCAAATTGCAATTGAACTCTAAACAATAACTCTAAAGAAATAAAATTTGATAAAATCGCATTAGTGATGCACTCACATCACAAGATAAATATAAGATCAAACAACTTACTTACCTCCTCAACATCAGGTTTGCAAATCCATAATGATATATGGCACTAATATGGCTTCCAATCACATTAGTGTAAACACCTTGCTGACTAATGTCGATTGGTGCTAAACACTTCAAGCCAGAATGGTAATCCCCAAGAAGACAGTGGACCCTTAGTAACCCAATCATGCTGTAATAACCAAGCATTTTCAGAACATTGCTTCCACCTTCGTAATCATATCCATCATTAGCTGTGAACTGTTCAAGGCCCTCCTTCTCACGTTCCAAGATCTGGATGATCATGGATTTCTCCACGAGGGCTTGCAAGTAATTGAGCACACCATACACATTCCAGGCCTACAACAAAGTGGATACCACGAGAATGACAGTTACAGGCATAAGTTATCTATCAAAATCACATAAGTTACTTGTCAGCAAAACATTGCAGAGAATTGCATCGGGAATGCTCCAACAAGCATCATACTGAACATAAGAGAACAGACATCTAACTGGGCAATGAGTCAAATATGGTAACACGCAAGGCACATGAACTCCATTGAGTAATTTACATTCTGACAAAACCTACCAAACTAATGTTTTCACCATGCAACCGAACTATGCTACATATCTGTATAATATATCACAAAAATAACAACTTAATTGATATTAAACTGATTACCAACAGACACTAACACCAAAAACAAAAAGAAGTTATTTGAACCGATCAATGTCAAATCGATTCCATACTTCTGTTTGCCTGAAACCAACACAATATCAAAAGTAGATCCCAATTGCATTGCCTAGAGCACAAAATGTCATAACATTATCTGAAACTTTTCAAGCAAAAATGGAAACTTGAATTCATCAAAGACGGCAAACAATTCCGCCAAATGCTAACAACAAGACTCAACGAATTCATAAATTAGAAGAAAGACCTTTCGACCAAACACATTGAATCTACCATCAACCATAAATGAAAATCAGCATTGACAAATTAACACTTCAATAACAAAAATAACAATAAGAAATCACTACTAAATATGAAAACTTCCAACAAATACAAGCACAATATGTAACCTTTACTACACTAACAAATGCAAACTGAGACATTTACAACTTGGAAAGCAAATACCTGATCATTCTGTCTCAACAACTGGAGTTCCTCATCTGTCTTATTCATAAGCTTCGCTCTATACTGACAATAAGATTGGAACTGATACACGAATTCATCCACCATATCCCACAACCACTGGTTCGGCAGCTGCATATTCACAACCCCATGGAGAACAACGCCGAAGAGACTACAGTAGTTGTCCCAGGATTCAACTCGCTGGTGTCCAGTAGGGGAGAGGCGAGCATAGAGATGACGAAACCACATCTCACGGTAGAGTAGGCAGAAGACATGGTCATTGTCGACAAAGGGAGCGATGGCCTCAACGGGAGGCCAAGGAGACTCGCGGAACATGCGATCGCTGAGACGGTGGAAGCCGCCGTCGTACATCTGGTGGATCTCATAGACGTTCTTGTCGCGGATGTGACGATAAAGGTGCGCGACGAAGGTCCTCACGGAATCCGGGACGAATGAGGGATCGTAACCGGCGTCGGAGGCAGCATAGCGTGAAGAGGAGTCGTCGTAGTCGTATGAGGACGCCATCGCCAGAGGCTTCAAGGATTTGGGAGCCGGGGAAAGAAGCGAGAGAGGGCTAGGGTTTTTTAAGGGTTGTTAGTCAGCTATGGGTGGTAATTTAACTCGAGGGATTTGGGATCGATCTTGGCTGTCCATTTTGAGATGGACACATGTCTGGAGAGATCAGTTAATAAAAGAATTACTTTTAAAAAATAGCGAAATTACAGTTATAAAAAAAAGGTATAATACCCTAATTGGTCCCTTTATTTGTCTCAATCTGCCCTTTTAATCCCCCTATTTTAATTTGGCCCCAATTAGTCCCTCTATTCTCCATTTGAGGCAAATCAAGTCCAGCACCTGACCGACGTTAGTTTCTCCGTCCGATTTTGCTGACGTGGCTTTTTGGGGGATTTAAATAATTACTGAAAATGCCACATGGATATTATAGTTAACGGGTTTGGATCCAAACTGGTTCCAAACCCGTTATGTAAACAAGAGGGTCCCTCTCTCTCGATAAACCGGTAAAGCCTCCGACCTTAGTCTATCTTCTCCGCCGGCGACTTGGTCCTCCCCGCCCGCCGCCGCTGGAGTGTGTCTGGCTGCGCGCTCTCCGACCCCCTTGCAGTGTTGCCAGCCTGAGCCTCTCTCTTCTCCACCCTGTGGACGCTGCCTTCCAATCCTAGGAATTAGGTTTACAATGTAGACCTTCCCTCCAACTCCAACAATCAAGACTTTCAGGTTGGATTATTTTCATTGCACATCCACACGCTTAGAAATGAAATAGTTGATATGATTTTTTTTTTTTTTTTTTGCAGGTTAACAATTTGAGAGAAGGAGCTTTAAGTGTTGTCGTCATCAAGATCAGTTATTATAGTTGTTTGGTACCACATCTGGTAAGCGTTAATACAGGGTTCCAATGGCAATTTGTACTAATAAAATATGTGTATGTTTTTTGTTAACCTAGAGCATGCCTTATTAAACTAATGCACATGCAATTCTTCACTGTCACAGAGATGCCTTTTATGCCATTCGATGCCCATGATGACCCCACAGTATTCAATACACTTTAGTTGAAATTCTTTGATTTGATATACCCAATGGATGGTGATACATGTGTTATTGTAGATGTACTTGATTGTTTCTCACCTGTATGGTTCCTGTTAATGCATATATGGGTTTTATTGTTGCTTAATTGTGTAGTTGGTTAATTTTTTAACTGCATCCATTCACATTCTGATTCATTGTTTTTCTTTTGCATTCAGATTGTGGCAAAGCACCTTCAACAGGACAAACATAATATTTCCAAATTTGTAGATTGGTACTAATAAATTTTTAGGCCCAAAACAATACCCCTTTTCCTCTATGGTGGACTCTTATAGGTTACATTATTTTCATTGCACAACCACATCTTACGAACGAAATAGTTGATATGATTTTTTTTTTCTTTGCAGGTTAACAATTTGAGAGAAGGAGCTTTAAGTGTTGTTGTCATCAAGATCAGTTATTATAGTTGTTTGGTAAGACATCTGGTAAGAGTTAATACAGGGTTCCAATGGCAATTTGTACTAATAAAATATGTGTATGTTTTTTGTTAACCTAGAGCATGCCTTATTAAACTAATGCACATGCAATTCTTCATTGTCACAGAGATGCCTTTTATGCCATTTGATGCCGATGATGACCCCACAGTATTCAATACACTTTAGTTGAAATTCTTTGATTTGATATACTCAATGGATGGTAATACATGTGGATTATTGTAGATGTTCTTGATTGTTATTCACCCGTATGGTTCCTGTTAATGCATATATGGGTTGTATTGTTGCTTAATTGTGTAGTTGGTTAATTTTTTAATTGCCTTCATTCACATTCGATTCATTTTTTTTTTCATTCGGATTGTGGCAAAGCACCTTCAACAGGACAAACATAATCCTTCCAAATTTGCAGATTGGTACTAATTAATTTTTAAGCCCAAAACAATTCTTTTTTTCAATGTGTTTGTTCCTTTTTTGTTAACATAGAGCATGTCTTACTAGATGTGTTTTATTGTTGCTTAATTGTTTACTTGGTTAATTTTTTAACCGCCCTGCATTCACATTCGATTTTTTTTTTTTTTTTTTTGCATGTTTGTTGAGATGTGCATGTTTTAAATCGGTATAGTTGATGTTAGGTTTGGATCTTGTTTAGTAATGCATGCTTTCTTTGAATAGTAGTGTGCATTTGAATTTTATTTATTGTTTGGTATATAGCACACCATGAATGCGGGTGTTTCATGACATTAGTTTCTTTATTTGTTTGGTATACAGCATACCATGGACTATCGTGGGGAATTCACTATTAAATACCACCATGGAGGATCACTCGATAACACAAGGGGAAGCGGCTACCCGAATGGGCAAACGAGATGAGTTTTGTGTTGACCCCGATAAGATCCGTGTATGGGACTTGTTGGGCGATCTTAGGGAATTAGGTTATGACATTAAAAACAATGCATGGGATTTTTATTACAAAGACCATGAAGGGACATTTAAATTAGTCGGTGATGATGGAGGGATTCTAGCATTGGTTGATCAATTAAAAAAGATGTGACAACATATATATATGTGCGAGTCATCAAGTTGTATCCGAGGAGCAAACCTTGCCGGAGGTGCTTTGGTAGATGAGCATAGAAATAATGTTGCCGACGTTGGTGTGAATATGGAGCATCTTGTGGATGTAGATGACCAAACAAATGATGTTACCGATGTTGGTGTGAATATAGAGAATCTTGTGGATGTAGATGTTGTGCAGGATAATGGTGATGGTAGACTAAATGGCAACAGGAGTGGGAACTTTGTCAGCAGAGAGAGTTGTGAAAAAAATAGTGGTGGGAATGAAATTGACAGTGAGAGTGAGAGTATCTCCAGCAAAGATGACGATGAAGGGCTGGTAGATGTACCGTTTGTTGATTATTGTACTGTTGCAGACGAGGAGACATGAAATGCTAGGAACAAGGTAAAAAAATACTTTCAGGAGAGGAAACAAATGGAAGAGGATGATGTGGATGAAGATGACAGTGCTGATGAAGATGGTGCTGAAAATCATAATGCAAATGAGGAAGGAATTAGAGGAATGGAAGAATCAAATATGGCAGAAAATAGGCACAAGTCACGGGAAGTAGATGTCATTGACAAAGGGAAAGTCAGTGGACATGAGAGTGACTATATCGATTCTGATGATCCTGGCAGTTTCGACGATACTAGCGATGGTTCTGACGCAGATGATGCGAGGCGCCACAAGTCTACTAAGAAGATATATGACCCAAACACACCTCTTGCTGATTTCTGCTTAGATCTTAGGTTTGAGGATCTGAAATCATTCAAGAATGAACTTATAGAGTTCTCAACTAAGAAAGGATTTCAATTTAAGTTCCTAAAAAATGATTCAGTAAGGGTTAGGGCTAGGTGCGCAGCGAAAGACTGTAAGTGGTTGATCTTGTGTAGTTGGTGCAACGGGAAGAAGATGTTCGTGGTGAAGCATTATGTCTCAAAGCATACCTGCCTACTTGGTATTACAAAAAACAAGAGGGTGACTGCTCCTTTAATTGCTAAAAAATTTGGAGAGGTGATCAGCTCCATGGTTTTTATCAGGGCAAGGCAGTTGAGGGCTATGGTCAGGGCACAATTAGGTGTGTTCGTCACCTACAAGGTCTGTAGGAACGCGAAGAATTTAGTCCTTAAAAAAATTGAAAAATAGTTTATAGAGGATTTCAAGGTGTTGAATAATTATGCCCTTGAGGTGAAGGCTACAAATCCGGGAAGTACAGTGGTTGTTGTGGGTGAGAAGCATAACCCGAAGGAGTGTGCCATTTTTCGGAAAATTTATGTCTGTCTTCATCTTTGTTAAAGAAGGGGTTTACGGATGGATGCGGGCAAATCATTGGGTTAGATGGTTGTTTCCTTAAAGGTTTCTTGAAGGGCCAGCTACTCGTGGGTGTGGGAAGAGATGGGAACAACCAAATGTTCCCGGTAGCTTGGGCGGTTGTGCAAAAGGAGACAAGTGAGTCATGGGGCTGGTTTATTGAAAATTTGAAGGCGAGATCTATGCATTGGAGAAGGCTTGGGTTGGTCTATCATTAGTGATATGCAAAAGGTACACAAACACCTCCGAGTGATTATATCTTTGTATGTTAATGCATTATGTTTTGTTGAATGTATTTTTTTATGATGCGGGGGCTTGGTAAATGCGGTGGCTAATATCCTCCCACTTGTTGAGCATAGGATGTGTGCAAGACACATCTATGCAAGATGGGGCAAGAAACATCCGGGTAGAGAGGCTGCAGCTTCTATTTTGGAACATTGCTAGATCTACAAACCGGGCACAAGTTAGAAAACAATTTGGACCAATTAAGTAAACGTAAAGGAGGAGATAATGCGATGGAGGAATTATTGGAGAGGTGGCCGATTCAAGGCTGGTGCCGGAGCTTACTTCACGGATGCGGTGAAGTGTGAGGTGGTGGATAACAACATGTGCGAGACGTTTAATGGAGTGGTCTTTGGAGAGCGAGGAGCAAACCTATAATTTCCATGCTCGAGGACATAAGACAATATGTGATGGCCAGAATTGTAGTGAAAAGAGACTATGTCAACAAGTGGAGTGGAGAGTATGGGCCCAACATCACAGCTAAAATTGAGAAAGAAAGACAGAGAAGTGCAAAGTGGCTAGTTGAATGGAATGGTGATGAGCAATATGAAGTGTACCGGGATAATCTAATGGTAAATGAAAGAGAGGCACATGTTGTCACCTTATCAATCAATTTGTGTTCCTGTGGTAAATGGGGCAAAACAGGAATTCCATGCGAACATGCAATGGCAGCTATTGCTTTTCGAGGGGTGGACCCAGTGAATTATTTAGCACATTGGTACAAAAAAGAGACATATCTCAAGGCATATGCAATTGCTGTAAACCCATTAAAAGGCAGAGATCATTGGCCTGCAAGTGAGGAAGGACCACTACAGCCTCCTTTAGTAAAAAGAATGCCTGGTCGGCCACCTAAGAAAAGAAGGAGAAAGCCTCTCGAGAGTAAACGCAAAGTGGAAGCTAAATTGTCTAGGAAAGGAAGGCTTGTTAAATGTGGTCATTGTCGTGCTGAAGGCCACAACAAAACCACATGTCCAAAGAAAAGTAAAACATTGGTGAGTTTTTTGGAGTGCCTTATTTGTTCCTCCAATCTATATTATTGGCTTATTATGAACTTGTTTGTTGGAACAGGTTGCACCAACTAACATAGTAGACACAGCAGGGCAAGACAAAGTCATGCAAAATCGAGAAGCAACAAATGCAACCAAAAGGAGAAAGACGGCAAGCTCTAGTTCAACAACAATACTAAGGGTGAAAAATAATATGCTTTTTTCAAAACCTGTGATGAGCTAATCTACCTCCACAATGCTAACATAAACTACTTATACTTTTCGGGGTGCTAATAGTGGTGGCTACATCATTGGAAGAGAAGTTCCACATTTCTCGTCATTCATCACTGCATCTGAATTGATTGTAATCCTCTCACCCAGTTTGTTATTATGTTATTCAGTTTTGAACTTTTTCTGTTAGTAATGTAGTCATTGTTCACAATGGGTTGGCAAGAAAGAATGCGAAGGCTGCTAGAGAAAAAAATCTTGCTGAAGAAGGAAGCAACCAAACCAGTACATCATTGGACTTGCCAGAGTTACCATCCCAGCAAAGTGTGACAAATACTTATGAAAGATGAAATTGTCTTGTATTTAGGGTTTTGTTATTGTTGGTAGTTATGGAACAACAAAGTTGTATCTATTTTGGGGGTGATTGATATATTTAGAACTGAGTGCTACCATGTAATTTTGACTAATAATGGTGACTGATTTACATATATGCGAACCAAAATATTTGTTGTTAGTTTTTCATCATTGAATGGAATCAACAATTGAATTTTTTGTATACATCTCCTGTAGATTTTATGTTCAGTTGCAGCAATGTCAGTTTTCATAAATACCATTTTGTTTCTACTTACATTGGATATTAATTACATATCTTCCAGGAGATTATACATGCTAGAGAGAGTTGTACATGTTGAGGCAAAACAACAATGGTAAACCATCTGTGCAGGGACTAATTGAGGCCAATTAAAAGTAAATGGACTAAAGGGGGAAGAGAGAAGTTCAGGTTGACAAGAGAGAAGCTCAGGGGGACTCCACAGCTCCACAGGGTGGAGAAGAGAGAGTCTCAGGCTGGCAACACTGCAAGGGGGTCGGAGAGCGCGCAGCCAGACACACTCCAGCGGCGGCGGGCGGGGAGGACCAAGTTGCCGGCGGAGAAGATGGACCAAGGTCGGAGGCTTTGCCGGTTTATCGAGAGAGAGGGACCCTCTTGTTTACATAACGGGTTTGGAACCAGTTTGGATCCAAACCGTTAACTATAATATCCATGTGGCATTTTCGGTAATTATTTAAATCCCCCAAAAAGCCACGTCAGCAAAATCGGACGGAGAAACTAACGTCGGTCAGGTGCTGGACTTGATTTGCCTCAAGTGGAGAATAGAGGGACTAATTGGGGCCAAATTAAAGTAGGGGACTAAAAGGGCAGATTGAGACAAATAAAGGGACCAATTAGGGTATTCTACCTAAAAAAAACTACCGTGGACTATGGTGCCTAGATATTGAGAGGCTATTTGGATGCAAGGAGTCGAATATGAGTCATTATTTTCCTATTCTAACACTTTATTTGGATGCTCATCGGTGTAAGAGAGAAATGAGTGGAAAATGAGCGGGGAGCGGCAATCCTCCCAAAATTGGGAAGATTGCTCATTACTCCTCCACTCTTTAGGGTGAAATTACAAAGTTACCCTATTATGTGATAAGTGAAATTATAATTAATTAACATATAATTAAGTTGATAATTTTAGGGGAAATTACGTTCACACATTAGGAATTTCAAAAGTTCCTAAAACCCCCTACAACTTTTGCACACCCTGGACAGCACTTCCGTTTATAGTTTACTTCCCTTCTACCCCCTATCGGTCACTTCAAATGGGTCCTTGTTATGAAATTTCATTTTTGCCCTTGGAAATGGTGGGAAAAAAACCCGCCCAATCACATCATGTCTAACCTTTATGCATACAATTAGGAATTTTTTTCCCCTTCCTGCTTGCTTTTTGGCAAAGACACCATAGCAAGCGAATTACATTTTCTTCTTCTTCTTCTTCTTCTCATTTGGTTTGTTCTATTAGAGTTCTGCTGGTTTCCCGATAAGGTGAGGATTTCTTCGTTACTCTCACTTTGATCATTCTGTGAGAGGGAGTAACAATTTATAAAAATGCAGGGCTATTATGGAGAGTTTTTGTGCTATTGCTAGATATAATGGGGAGGGACGAGTGCTAATGTTCACGACACTGACTGCTTGGGAATCAATGTTATGCGAGATATGTGAGCAATGGGGTCTCGATATTTCCCGTATAAGGGTGAAGTTTATCACACCCGATGGAACGGTTTGCCCAATAGAAAACGAGGTTGACTTCCAACGCATGTGTCATGTGTACGATATCTTTAAATGTGCTGTAGTTGATTTTGTTGTCGAGACAGATGATGTGCCATCTTATCCCACTGAAAACGAGTTCTTATAGTTGTAAGGTTCTTCTCTTTTATGTTTATCTAGTTCTATATGTCAATTATTGTTTAATTATCCCATTCTTTGTTTAAAACGAGCAAGTTCACTTTTAAACATTGATTTCTCTGTTTAATTTATTTAGTTACTGTTTAAATATTCTCTTCCCCGATTACATTATTAAGGTCCTATTTAAATATTGCTTTTAACGTTTAAAGTGTTTAGTTGTCGTTTAAATTGTTTGTGTTCCTATTTAAATAGTGATCATTTTCGTTTGAAGCGAAGTGTTGGCGGGAATTTGGAATCTTGGAGCACTTACTTTCCACCTCATGGCAACCCCCGACGGTATCGCATGCATTCCTTCCTTGTCGAGATCAACCTAAAGTGTTGTCGTTGGATGTCTAACAATGTTTTCAATGCATCGAATATTTCAGAGACGCACTTCAAAATTTTGCTATCAAACGGAATTTTGACTTCAAATTCGTAAAGAACGAAAAACACTGGGTGACTGTGGAATGCGCTGCCGATGGTTGTCAATGGAGCCTTCATGCATCAAAAGAATATAATAAAAATACTTTCAGAATCAAGACAATGCACCCATCATATACTTGCGCTGGTGGAATTTGATCGGCGTCACATCCAAAAAGCCTCCAAAAAATGGGTAAGTGTACGAGTGACTCAGAAGCTCAAGGACCGGCCCTTTACAAGGCCATCGACATTCAAAATGACATGTTGCAGGAGCATGGTGTCCACATTCCATACAAGCAGGCTTAGTTGAGAAAAGAATATGCCCGGGTGATCCTTGACGGCGGTGACATCTCCGGCTTCGATTTGTTGCTTTGGTACATCGATATCGTGGTTGAGACGAACCCGAGGCAGCATTGCATTTGTGGAAAGAGACGGTAAGTGTTTTAAACATGCATTCTTTTCTTTAAGCACATGCATTGTGGGATTCAAGACGGCATGCAGGCCGCTGCTGTTTCTCGATGGTACCCACCTCCTTGGAAAGTATCGGGGTACTCTATTGGGTGCTACAGGCAAAGATGGGAACAATGGTTTCTTCCACGTCGCATTCGGTATTGTCAACAACGAGACCGATGTCAATTGGACTTGGTTCATTTCCAAGTTAGGTGATGCTTCATACGACGAAGGGGATTATCAAGAGATAATTACATTTGTGTCGGACAGGTCAAAGGGCCTTGTGAACGCTATTGCGAGAGTCTTCCCTTCATCCCCACATGCATACTGCCTTCGACACTTGGAGGCCAATTTTATGAAAGCCAATGTCAGACTTGGGAAGGTATTGAGGGAGGAGTGTTGGTCTATATACTTTCGTATTGCGTGGGCATCGACGGCTAAAGAATTCAATGACACCGTCAATGAACTGCAGGCCACATCACCCGAAGCCTATCAGTGGTTAATTCATAAGTCGGACATGTCACATTGGTCGAATTATCTATTCAAAGGTGAATGCTGGAGCGAGATGTATTCAAATGTCGCGGAGTCGTTCAATGCGTGGATAAAAGAAGCTCGGCATTTACTGATGACAAAAATGGTGAACTCCATAAGGTATTCGAATGTTGATTCTATTTACCGCTTAAGAATTGCCCTTAACCTTTACTATTTCCCGTACTGTTTAAACATCATTGTCTGTGTTTAAATTTCTGGATCTTCGTTTAACTTGTTGTCTTAATGTTTAAGCAGATGTGTTTCTGTTTAAATATCAATGTCTTCACTTAATCTTGTTTAAGATTTGTGTTCTTCGTTGTACAGGTTCAAGTTGATGCGCATGTTATGCAATCGCCAGGAGCAAACGAACAAATAGGAGACCTACTTATGCCCGAATATACATTCGAAGGTATAAATACTCATTGAGGAAAGCCGAAATCTTCATGTTGGTCGTTGTGTCGATGATCGTTATGAAGTGATTGACCAGTGCAGCAACTCTGTAGATCTTGCCAATAGAACTTGCTCATGTCGCAGATGGCAAGTTTATGTTATCCCGTGCAAACACACTTGCGCTGCAATAATGCAGACAGACACCAACGTTCATCGTTTTATTAACGGTCACTTCACTGTCGATAAATACAAGCTGGTGTATAAAGAAGCTATATTCCCCATACCCGACAATGAGAAGCCTATGGACGACAATCACGAACGGCGTTTGCGACCTCCTATGACGAGAAGGCAACCTGGGTGTCCTAGACGAAAGAGGATCGAGTTGCAAGCGTCTGAGGTCCGCGAGTTACATTGCAACTGCTGCCACGCGTCCGGTCACAATCGAAGATCTTGCAATGTAACTGCCAGCGACTAGGCATTGTAAATGAATAATTTATGAAGGCAAACAAATTTATTTCGGTGTTAACTTTTGATATTTAAATAGGGAAAATCAAATTTTATTCTCATTATTTGATATTTAAAAGCGGAAAACTCAACCGTTAAACGGGAACTCTTTTTCTTAACGGGTGACACATATATTTAAACAGAGACGTCGTATATTAAACGGGGAGTATTCCATTTTAAACGGCATCTTTGATATTTAAACAATACAATGAAAAGTTAACCAAATAAAGTCAAATATAAAAGATTACATAGTTTCAATGAACACTAGTAAATTTACATTGAAAACTTCTGTCACGTCATTGGGAAAGAATGAATTGAATTTAAATTAATGACGAGAAAGCTTAATTAGAATAACCCTTCGAGTGCAAATTTATTACTAATTACTAAAATTCAATTTGATATTTGAATTCAAAACGTCGGCATAAATGCCATCGGTCACTATAACCGCTCTCATCGAAAACCAATAGTAATTACTTTCATTAAGAAGTACACAGAAAATCAAGGTCAATTTTGCATGAAAATGTTTTATTATTGTTTTATTTGAGAAAAGAGTTCAAACGTCGAAGAGTTAGATTTCTATTTAAGAGGTTGAAACAAGATAAACATCCGAGATATATCGAGAACCCAAGAAAATATATAAGACACTTCTCAACGAGTTTTGCCGGAAGACGCACCGGCCCACGCCGAGTACTCCACCATCGGGGATGGTGGCCCCGACCACAACCCCGATTTTGTGGGCACGGTGATAGTTGATGGTTCCCGGTTCTACGGTACTGAGCCTGCAAAAAGTGCCAAGCAGCCCCGGAACATTCTTGCTCGAGGTGGCGTTCGAACGGCTCCGTCCTTCAAACAGATAGGAAGATGAGTATGTCTCCCGTTCTTTGCTAGTGCGATGATGTCTCCATTGCGGGTACTTCATATCGTAAGATTTCTATATGAATGTTTAAAAAATGGTTGGTTCTTCTAAAACCTTAACGTCTCCATTGCGGTGGCTTCATGAAAGCGAGATTACTCCGGCGATGAAGAGTTGGGGTAGTTTTTGGAAGACATACTCCATGATCTAGTAGTAAAAGAAGTCTTTTTCTTTGTAAAATTTGATGGAGTAAAAAATAAAAAGGCACATGTAAAGAAGTGCTCCAAGCTTTGAAGGAGATGAAAAGGGCGAAGTGATAGTTTTCGTTGGCTTTATTTTCATTTTGAAAATAAGAACACCGATGGGTATTAGTCTATTAACTTTCTTTAAGAATTCTGTAATTTTTGTTGCAGCTTTGCTAAAATTATGGAACTTTGTTTAATAGAGAAAATCTAATTTCATTGTCATTCTTTGATATTTATAAGTGGACAATCAATGTTAAACGAAGACGCTTATTATTAAACGGTAACATTTATATTTAAATAGAGACAACATCTTTTAAACGAGACTATGTTATTTAAGCATTCGTTGATATTTATAAGTGGACAATGAATGTTAAACGGAGACTCTTATTATTAAACGGTAATAGATATATTTAAACAGAGACTACGTCATTTAGGCATTCGTTGATATTTAAACGTAGAAAGTGAATGTTAAATGGAGACTCTTTTTCTTAAATGTTAACACATATATTTCAATAGAGACACCGTCTATTAAACAGAGAGTACTTCATTTTAAAATGCAACACTGACCCTTAAATGTTATAATTGAAAGTTAAGCAAAAAATGCTAAGTATAAAAAAATACAGACGTTAAACGAACAATAGTAAACTTACATTGAAAAATCTGCAATGTTATTGGCAAAGAATGAATTGAATTAAAAATAATAACGAGAAAACTATTTTACATTTGAAGACAAAAAATGCCATCTAAATTCTATTTCCCCACAGTCGTAGACCCCCCTTTGGCAGTGATGCCGGCTGTGCGCCCTTCCATAAGTATGCGGGCAGCATACTTTAATCTCAGATAATGGACGCCCAATGGCGGTATCCATAACTTTTCACCATTGAGTAATTGCTCGATAAACCGCATGACATAGACGGCACAATCGAGAGTTCTTTTTTTTTTGTCAAGGAGTTTCATTGTCGTGAACAAACGGGTTCATTTTGGTCACCGTCTCGCCGAACTCCATGTTGAGACAGGTGTCGAATAGGTCCCCCTGTGGAGATATACAATTTGAGATTAGAATAGCGAGCATTTATGAAACTCTATAAATCGAAATCGACTTCTCAAATAACTTACCATTGCAGCTGCGTCTTTATCATACTCTTCACTTAGGCATGAAGTATAATGTCTGTATTCTTGTTTGTTATTGTCGAGGACGACGACATGGAAGTGGCCATTCATGATTATGGGGAGGATGACAATGTTAATATCATGTACAACGCGCACGGCATCTCTGATCATAGCTAAAGTCGTGTCATGTGCGTCATCCTGCTTTGACATAAACAATGCTAGTGGTCGTGTGATGCAGGTGTGCTTCTTATAAGGATATGGTACTCTAGTCAGCGACTTCTGTATTATATATACGAAGGCATCAATCACATCATCTCGTGACCATCTCCTTCGCGTCAAGTAGTATGAATAGGTTGGCCCGTGTGGTGCTCACATAATTATTCCTCCACACAACGAGACTGCGGTTAAACGAAAACATATATGATTAAACAATAACACAAAATCTTAAGTGGAAAATGTATTTATTTAAACGATAATGTGACTTTTTTAATCGGTAACTAACAAAGTCAAACAATAAAGCATTATCTTACATGATAACTCTCATATTTAAACGGAAACTACATAACTTAAACGGGAACATATATATGTAAACAATTCAATAAAAATTTCATACTTACATGTCCATAGAGCAGTTGAGGAAGATCCTTATCAACTCCTGCTCAAATTTATTGAGGCGCGATTGTCCAGCGTATTTTTTTTCTTCGGAACAAAGTCTTTCCGAACTTCTTCATATTGCTGGTTGGCAAGGACCATAGCATTTGTTTTGTTTTCAGAGACGTTCCCTTGCCCCTCGTCAACAGCTTTTTTGGGATCATCCTTACATGCTTCTTATTATTGTGGGATTGCGCCTACATTAGATGCGGCACTGTCGGCCGCCAGTTCCTCTGTGAGCAGGATTTCATTGACAATAGAGTGAACTACCTTCTCAACCGCGGCCATGGCAACCGCATCAAGGGGAGGCACATCCTCAGGTGGTTCTTGTTCTTCAGGGATTGAGGCCACTACATTGGATGCGGCATTGTCGGCTCCCGATCCCACCGTCACGGGGATTTCGTTGACTTCCTCAACCGCGGCGATGCCAACAGCATCAACGATTTTCTCCACCGTGGCGGCCACATCATCAACAGCAATAGACTCAACAACAGCATCAGCCGCCGATGGTGTTGCTATTGTTTCATCATCGGCCGGTGGTGGACAGAGAGGTATTATTATTTTTGGCTTTTTGCAAGCCTTTTCAAACGTGGCCGTCTTGGAATGGCCATCCCAATTAAGTCATCGTCATCAAATTTCGACGCCTCGTTCGTCCCGGATACTTTATTTGTTTAGAGGGACGGCGCGATCGGTGTGACCGCCCTTCCAATGCCTCAACCCGAGCGACAAGCCAAGGGAACTCGGTGATCAATATTTGGCATGCCTCGGAAAAAGTTCTTTGTGACATCTTGGCATACTTCCGTCGGGGGAGGGCTGCCGCGGTAGGGGGGGCTGTAGCGATCTGGGGGACTGTCGTTGTCATGGTCGGAGGGAGGGGGTTGTTGCCGTCGGGCGGGGTGGGGGAGGGCTGGAAGTAGGGGAACGGCGTCATCGAGCGCGCACGAAAAAGGTTGGCCTTACATCTTGCCTTCGAGCAAGTGGTTCAGAGGCAATAGCATCCATCCGCTGGTTGGCATGAACAAATATTTCTTCACCAGCAATCGCCGGGACCAGCTCAGGAAACTAACATACATAAAGACATATGTGAAATGGTATCGCATGTATACCTAAATGGTATAGCATATATACTTAAACGGAATCACATATAAACAATAACAAATGTATTTAAACATTTCACATATATACTTAAATGGTATCGCACATATTTAAACAGAGAATGAAACTTTTAAACAATAAAAACAAATGTTAAACCCAAACTACCATTCTTAAACGCTAATGACTAGTTTTAAACATTAATGACTACTTTTAAACACATTGTTGATGATTCATTACCTCTTTTCCTTCGAGAGATGACCAACTGGTTTCTATTGTCGCTTGCTTCCGGTAAGTATTTTAACTGTAAAATAGCATCCTTAGGGTCTTACCGAAACAGACTTTCTTGTCGGTTATGGTCAGCTCATAAAATCAGATGTTCATGGTGACCGAGCAACCCTTAATATACCTCGTGTTTGTCTTCTCCCCTGTGCATCTAGCTTGCACTCTAGCTGCAGCTTGTAGAACATCCTCCATAAGCCATTTGTGCGTCGCCTACACCCATACGTACCGCCCCATGACAGGTAGATCATCGACATAATCAATGATCCAATTGGGACCTGAGCATGAGGTATTTAGGAAGAGGATTGTCCCCATGAGGTACACCATCAAGAGTTTCACAAAATTTTCCTCTTCTCCCCTCTGTCCAACAAGCTGCTGAAGAGTGGTTTTGATGAAATCTCTATATCTCTCGTACCTTTTTGATAAATATCACTCTTCGAAAGCTGACCGTGTTTTCTTTTTCTTGAACACGACTGCGACTACATCACAACACAAGCCTAGAACAAGAGTCACATCTTCAAGCCTGAAACTCAATAGGCTTACCCTAATCTTGAATTTATTGGTGCGACCATCGTACCTCTGCAAAAGAGAATCAAGAAGAGCCCTCTCTTAGAATATAGCTTCCACCTCAGTAAATGGTGCAACAGGTGTCCTTCAGATGATCTCCTAGTGTTGAGGGATCATGTGGATTTTCAATTCTGCCAAGCTCTCCGCTACCGGTGTTAAGTAGCATCTCCCGTTGACTAGGTTTGCAGCCATAATCACAAGCCTGCGACAATAACACCACTTGTTAAACAGTGACCTAGTTTCTTAAACAGAGATATATGTTTTTAAGTGAAAAACTTAAATGTTAAATAGAGACGTCACTTGTTAAACATAGACATAGTTTCTTAAATGGAAACTACAATATTTAAACGGAGACAAATGTTTTTAAACAAAAACTCATTTTTTACACGGAAACCTCATTTTACAAACTGCAACCATATCAAATGAAAGGGGAAACATACATTATAAACATTACACAAATCATAACAATTGAAAAACTATTTTGATTGTGTACACAGACGAAAATGTATACCAAAACAAAACCCTAGCTGAGAAATCTCCCTGCAGAGTAACAAAACCCCAACCGAGAAATCCCTCCGTAGACTTCAGTATCTTCCAATAAAAACAAAACCACAAAATAAAACCGACAAATATCTCTATACAACAGAGTACTTCAAATAAAACTAAATCATAACTTCTTCAATACCTTACAGTGCAACTGATGAAATGTCAGATACTTGCGCACGAGTGATTCGGAAGTTCAATGAAAGGAAAACCGAAATTACGAGAGGATGTCCACACGAGAGACAACTTCGGAAACGAAAAACCTGAAGAGGCTCGAGTCGAGAAAAAAAGCGTATACGGCTCCAATGAAGGATGTCTCTTGGGATTGCCTTAAGAAAAATGCCTCACTTTTCAAAAATTCCAGTGCCACGACTTCCCATGCAAACAAGGTGCAATTTCGTCCATAAAATTCAAAATAACTCCGTTAACCACCGTTAAAGTTTTTGGGGGTTTGAAAAATAGTTTGCAAACTTAGGGTTGTTTTTGGCAATTTCCAGTAATTTTAATACTAAATAATAATTAAATAGATAATAATAACTAACAATCAAAATAAAAATTTTATTCAAATAAAATAATTAATAATTGAAATAATAATATAACTCAAATAATAATTAAATAGATAATTTAAATAATAATTAATAATTAAAGTAAGGTAATAATAACTAACAATTAATATAATAATTTTATTCAAATAATAATAATTAATAATTAAAATACTAATATAAATCAAATAATAATAATTAAAATATTTAATTATAAAATTAAAAATAATAATATTCAAAATATATTATAATTAAAAATAGTAGTTATTTAACTTAACATTTTATTTTATATATAATAATATTTACTTGTTTCGAGGGTGTAAAAGTCACTTTAATATACTTTCTTTTTTTATTTTTCTCATTCCGAGGAATTACCCTCTCGATACCTTACCAACTAAACACATCCTTCATTCCCAACCATTCTCCACTCCCTTTTATTTCCATTACTCATTCACTCCTTTCCATTCCCAATCCGGGAATCAAACGACCCCGATATTACTCCGAACAACCCCTAATATTGTAGTAGTTTGCTCAAGTTTAATATAGCGGTCATCAATACTCGTAATGGTTGCCTACACTTTACAATAGTAATTGGAGTCACTTGTTGCTATTTCATTAATTAGTTTATTTTAAACCGTTGGATCGAATTAACTTCATTCGTCTATTTACTTTGTAAATGGATACATATACCTCTAATTCTTGTAAATGATATAGAGAAGAAAGAAGGGTGTTTGATATATATCTCTTTCCCTTTATACTTTTATATATATATAAAGAATGAATTGTTACAGTATTTACGAAATATTATCATCTTGAATTGGCTCTTAATCTTGTTATGTACTTTCATTTATCGTTAATTTAGCCTTATATCAAGTATTCATATTTTTATTTAATATTTTCTTCTAATTATCTATTATATTTTTCTTTTGGTTGAAGTTAATGATAAACATCACAAAAAGATAATTCGAGATAACTAGAAGAAATGGAGACATGCATCGACATTTGCGCTTGATGGTAGACTAGTGTACATGGCGAGGTGCTACTCCCCTTCTCTTTGCGAGGATCATGATGGGTATTTTTGGCCTTCTGATGACGACAAGGAAGACTAGAGTGTGCTAATGGTGCTGCTTGACTCGATGCATGGAATCAAAGTGGAATCCTTCGATGATGTTGAGGAAGATGAAGGTATGCTTTTAGAGCTGTTGGACCCATTGCCTTAGGACGAGGAGGTGCCATGGATTTCCAAACCTCCCGCCATTGGTCCTAG
Source organism: Dioscorea dumetorum (assembly GCA_902712375.1). Lineage (NCBI taxonomy): Eukaryota > Viridiplantae > Streptophyta > Magnoliopsida > Dioscoreales > Dioscoreaceae > Dioscorea > Dioscorea dumetorum. The sequence continues at coordinate 149,202 of CACTHL010000237.1, forward strand.
TGCATTTTCCTTCATGGCTTTTTCTTCTCTGTTCTTCTTTACCCTCAACCAAGAACTCCACCGATGAGGATGAGGAAGACAAGGGTGTGCGGTTTGGCTTTATCACACATCATACTGGACATGATAAAGGATACCAACTCTTATGTTCTTGAGCTTGGTAAACTTTTTCCCTTGTGAACCCATACTAGAAGACACACAAACGACAAGAGTCCACACTAAAACTGCCATGTTGGATTGCTGTTAAAGTGTTCCCTCTTAGGTACACATGAGATCATCTCTCATGTGAAAAGGAAAATCTCTGGTGATTAAGGAATTAAACATGGCATCGGCATTTGTTTCTCTAATGGGGATTGGAGAATCCTCTGGGTATTCATAGTGCAACGAGATATAGCTAGCTTGAAAAACTCCTCAGTGTTGGTATGAGAGGTGCTAGAGGGAGTTCAAATTCTATTCGTGTGATCGGAAATCCTGAAAAGTCACACATGAGTGTTGATTATTATGCAGTTGTGAAATTTTATAGGAGCACCTATAAGGCAAGACATTGTGGTAGAGATTATTAATTCCCGCATGCATACCCGAGAAATTCACAGGACTTAGTCTCTTAGGTGGGAAGAACAAGAACAAGTGGACAAATAGTTAGTGTCTAATGAGTCATTGTGTAAGCCTTGTATGACCATTGGTTTGAGGATGGCACCCTTTTCATGGTGTGTCAATCCCAAATGCCTGCACAACAACAGATGAGTAAATGTGTTGAAGCCCTACTAGCCAAAACCGACACGTTAGTTGGTGCTGAGGATCACATTGGTCCCTTGTATGGTGAAAAAGAAAGGGCAAGTGTCGATTTAGCATGCGCTCTTTCCTCACATTGCGCTCTTTCCTCACAACAAGAAGCAGATGAATTGTAGGAGTAGATTCAAACAAATCCCAATGTGCACCGTCTAAATGGCTTTAACTACTCATCCCAGCTAATGGGTGGCTCTAAGATAAAATGCATCAATGATAAGGGAACTGATGAACTTGTGCACCATAACCCTAAAAAGCCTCCAATTTTGGATCAATGTGTTTCGTAAGATGTGGGCCCAAATGCATTACACCATAACCATGAAAAGCCACTAATTTTAGACCAATGTGCTTCATAGGCAGTAGGACAAAAAAAAGGAAATCTATCTTTAAATTTTAAAAATCTTAATCAAGATTCAAATGGAAGTAATAATATGCTATTAGTTGTTGATGTTATTGAAGAAGACCTCTTGGCAATATTTTGTGGCAAAATTAAGCCTCCACTTAATCTTCTCCCCTTGCAGTGTTTTAAATGGTATTATATGAAAGGAATATGGTCAATGATTTTCCCTATATCAGCAAAGAAGAAAGAAACATCAGGTCCATCTTCTGAAGCTCCTAAGACTAAAAATTTAAAAATGGAGGTTTTAATCACAACTGTCATCCACAGCTTGGAACCTTTTGGGTCTTGTGCGAGGGAGTGACACCGGTGAAGATTTAGCCCTTCCAAGCATTGGCTAGATCTCGAAGATTGCCTAGCCACACCACGGGGTTCCTTCCTCCGGTGTGAGATTATTTGTATCCTTTTATTATATTGTTCTTGTGTTTCGACTCCTTTTCTTTTAATTGAGTGTCTATCTTTTCCACTCCTGGTGGAACTCTATCTCCCCTCCTCGTTTTATATGTTTTCGTTATTTGTTCGATTGTGCCTATTTGTTTCTCTCAATTTATTTTTTGTACTATTTCTCCTTCTTAATTAATTATGGTTTATCCAAGATAATTCAAGGTCTTTCATATTTCTGGGAGCAATTAGAGTAATTATATCTAATGGAACCTCAATGTCATGCTCCATCTAAATGCTAGGAACTTGTCAAAACCATTGAACTTGGTAATAATGAGCCCAATGATAACAAGGCAAAAGCCTTAATATTTACTTATAAGGCATCATCTTGATGATGACTTGAAAATGAATATTTGAACATTAAAGATCCACAGGAACTATGGTTTTCCCTAAAGGAGAATTTAAACATCTCAAAATGGTCTATATGCTCAAAGCACAAGATGATTAGACAAATCTCAAGCCTCACGATTTTGAGAGTGTATAAGAATATAATTCTGAGCTATTTAAAATAGTTTTAGTGTTTTGTCTCTGTGAATAAACAATGACGAAAGATTGATGCTTGAAAAAACATTCACTACATTTCATGATCGAGATATTATATTGCCAACATTGCACTAGAAAAGAGTTTTATGAAGTTTCCTGAAATAATTTGTCTCTTTGTAGCGGAGCAAAATAATAAATTGTTGATGAAGAATCATCAATCTTAACCATTTGGGATTAGCACCGCTATCTAAAACTAATTATGGCCAAAGAAGATGAATAGGTCGCAGTGAGGTTATAAAAACCATGATGGATGAGGAAGTCATTGTGGTCATAGACGACGTGATCATGATAAAGGCCGAAATTATTTCGGACCAAGCAATAGCAAAATCAACATACATCAGCACAAATAGTAAACACAATATGGGGTTAGAGACAAAAAGAGATCTTTGTCATTATTGTGGATTGGAATGTTATTGATCCAGAATTTGCAAGATCTCTAAACATTTTGTCCATTTTTACCAAGAATCACTCATAAAATTTGCCAACAACCTCATTGTTAACTCCACTAAGGATAATCATACTAATGATATGAATATAACTTTGAACACATATTTAGATGAATCTGATTTTCTGATAGATTAGATTTGTAATGTATCTTTATATATGTATGCAAATTATTTTCTGATAGCCGATGATGAAAGTATTATTAATTGCGGGACAACACATACTATTTTGACAAGGACAAAATATTTTTATCTCTTTATTAATGAGAAGCACATGTATAATCATAATAGCAAGGTCATCATACCTGATTGAAGTTTAGGAAGAGTAGTATTGGTGTTTCTAAATGGGACACATTTACAAGTTAAAAATGCTTTGTATTCTCTTTCTTAGTCTAGAACGACCTCATATGTCTCAATTGATACTGTTTAAAGATAATTGATAAGAAGGGAAAAAATATCTTTATATTATTTAAGTTGTTTCATTCCAAAAATGTGTAGGTTAATAACCCGGTGATATTTAAAATATTTTATCAAAAACTTGGATATCTCGATGCTATTATGAAGCACTAGATTATTACTAGTTTCAATGGGCACCCACTAAAGGACTATAAAATCAAATAGATAATGAATATGAATGTTTAATATGCTCATTGGAAAAGCTAATAACAAGACCTTCTATAATTAAGGTGACTGGTGAATCTTCTAAACTTTTAGAATTAATACAAAAAGATATATGTGGACAAATGCATCCATCATGTGGACCATTTAAGTATTTTATGGTTTTAATCGATGCATCGACTAAATGGGTCACTTCTACTACATGAAGTGTAGTTTTTGCGAGACTATTAGAACAAATTATTAGGCTCAAAGCAAAATTTCTAGATTATCCTATAAACACAATTTGTCTTAATAATGGCAACAAATTTATATCGAAATCATTTTATGGTTGTTATTTGGAAGTTAGAATACAAGTTGAGCATCCAATAGCTCATGTTCATACCCAAAATGGGTTAGTGGAGTCATTGATTAAAAGACTTCATAGCATTGTTTGTCCAACATTATTAAGGATAAAATTGCCTACAAGTGTGTGGGGTCATGCTATTTTGCATGCTGCAACTTTAATGCGAGATCCGACCTACTACATATAATTTATATTTACCACAATAACTTTTATGTGTAAAGAGCCGATATTTCATGTATAACAATATTTGGATGTGCGGTGTATGCGCTAATAGCATCGCCAAATCGTACATGAGTTCACAACACAGCTTCATTATAAATGTTGGATATAATTATGTCTCAATTATACTGTGTTAAGAGTCATTAATTGGAGATGTATTTACTAGTAGACTTGTAGAATACCATTTTGTTGTATCAATCTTTCCTTCATTAGGAGGGAGAAGTGGTTATTCAAAATGAGTTGAAAGAAATTAATTGGAATACATTACTATTACATACATATGATTCTTACACTAGTGAGTGTGAACTTTAAGTTCAAAAAATTATTAAATTGAAGAATATTGCAAATGAAATAGCATATGCATACAATGATATTAAAAGGTAATCAAGTTATATACACTAGCTTTCAATGCTCCTGTAAGAATTAAAATTCCTAAGATCTCATTGATAGGAATATAAAACCACATCAAAAACATGGAAAGAAAATAAAAAAAAAATAAAGATTTTGAAAAGGGGGATCTCCATGTGAGAAATGATAGGAAAATATGAAACCCTTACAGTGTGATAATAAAAAAGAACTAATGGAAAAGAATATCTCTAAAATACTAAAAACTCAATTTGTTTTGTAGATGATGGTAAAATAATACATTTATATGAGATTAAAATAAATAATATATTCATTTACAATGTGGCTACGAGATATGAAAATATATACATATAATAATCCGGATCCATGATCTATTAATGAATGTCCGAAAGAAATGATTGGTCAAAATTAAAAGAAGCTATTCGATTTAGATAAATTCCCTATCAAAACGTGAAGTGTTTCTGGAGTATTAACACCCAAAGGATAAAACCGGTTAATTATAAATACTTGTTTGTGAGAAAAATAAACATAATGAAATTATAAGATATAAAATAAGGCTGGTTGCTCGAGGTTTTCCCAAGCGCTTGGTGTGGACTATGAGGAGACAATATCTTGAAATGGATTGAATTACTTTTTTATTTTTTATAGCCATGGCAGCAATCAATAAATAAGATATGCAGTTGATATATGTTGTCACAATATTTCTATATGAATTACTTGAAAATGATATATATATGAAAACCCTGAATGACAAAAAATAACAAACATAGCAAAACAACAGCATGCGTACTATATTAAATTATAGAGATCCCTTTATGTGTTAGAACAATTTGGACGGATGTGGTATAATCTTCTTACTGACTATCTTATTAAAGAAAGATATAAAAATGACAATATATGTCCATGTGTATTTATTAAAAATTCCACTAATGAATTTGTTGTGATAGTAGTATATGTGGATGTTTTAAATCTTATAATATTCCTAATGAAATTGCAATTACAACATCATATCTGAGGAAAGAATTTTGAAATGAAGGATCTAGGAAAGACAAGATTATGTCTTCACACATAAGTTTAGCACCATATGGAGCCTTTGATGGCTGAATGAAGCCACTATCAAGAAGCTCTGTCAGTTGTCTCCTCAGTTCCGTTAACTCTAACGGAGACATTCTATAGGGAGCCCGGGCAGGGGGTTTGCATCCTAGCATCAATTCGATTTGGTGATCTATTGCCCGCCAGGGTGGGAGTTTGTGGGGTAGTTCCGGTGGTATCACGTCTTGAAACTCCTTCAAGACTTCAGCCACAGCTGAGGGTAGATCACTCACCAAATCATGCTGCACTTCCAACAAAGCAGCAACATAGGTGGGTTCTCCATGTTTCAACCATTGCACCACACGGGGCGCGAGAAAGAATCGGCTCCTTCCCTTTCTTCTCCTTTGCAACTACTTCAGCTACAAAGCATGGGTTCTTCTCATCCATTATAAGAAGACCACCTAAATGTGGAACAACAACGGCTTTCATAGGCTTTAGGAACTCCATCCCCAATATCAAATCAAAATCATCTAATGTGATGGCCAGTAAGTCAATCTTCACTTGCCATCCATCCATGTGAACGGTCACGCCAGAGATCTTCCCAGTCACCACCAGTGCCTAAGAGTTGGCTGCTTTTACTCGGCTCGTGTGCGTCCCCACGCTCGGTCCCAAGCGAGTGGCCACATCCTTCCCGATAAAAGTATGAGTTGCGTTTGTATCCACCATCCCTTGTATGGCCTTCCCATTCAAGGTCGGCTCCACATAGATCAAAAAATTTACGGCCCCGCCACCCTTGGCAGTCTTCAAGGCACCCAACGGTTGTAAGGGACTCACTCTTGCTTTGGGCCATCCAAATCGTTTTTTGGTTCATTTTTAAACGCATCCAACTTCTCGCGTTTAGGGCAATCCTTCACCGAATGTGATCCGGTGCAGATGAAGCATCCACTTGTTTTACCGGAACCACCTGTTGCTTTCCCATCATTCTTGGGTTTATTCCATCTGGCCTGGCCGTTGGGTTTCCTCCTCTGGAACCCATCTCCGGCCCTCCTCTCCACCGGCTTCTTATCTTTGGGTTTGGACTTAGATTTTTCACCCTCTCCACCAGGTAAGGTTCGTAAGTCCACCAGTACTTCTCCTACGATGATTGTGGAGGTGAGGTCCTGCGCGTTGCCTCCGTACCTCGATCTGGGCCCAACTCTGGAGTCCCGTGAGGAAGTTGAACAACATGTCCTCCTGGGACATGTCCACGATATCCGGCATTAAGGATGAAAACTCCTTCACATACTCCCGGGCCGGTGCCATCTGCGGTAGCGTCTTCAAATTAGAACGAGCTACCCAAGCGGTGTTCCCCGGGCAAGAATTGCTCCCGCAATTTCTTCTTCAACTCGACCCACGAGTTCGAGCGGTCCTAACCGGCTAGAGCATCTTCTTGTTGTCGAGTGCGCCACCATAGCTTCGCATCGCCGGTAAGATACATGTCCACCAACGGAACTTGCTCATGGCCCGGTACCCTAGCAGCCTTAAAGTCTTGATCCATGTCCCAAAGAAATTTCTCCGAGTGTTTTGGCACCTTGTGTGCCATCAAATGGGGAAGATTCAAGGACCTTCACTCTTGTGGGCGCCTCCCACGAGCCCGGTGAAACACTAGCTTCCTTGAGTTGAGCGACTTCGGTTTCCCGGGGGACTGTACCTTCTTCTTCAAAACTTCAACAGTCAAGCGACTCTCTCGCAGTCGGCCCACAAGATCTTCTACCATCTTCGACGGGCTCCTGAGCCAATCATCAATGCTCCTCATGACGTTCTCCATCCGCTCGTTTGTCTCCTCAAGGCGATCCAAATGATCCTTCTTACTAGTCGCCATTCTCACTTTGTCTTCACTTGTGCGTCTTCTTGTGCTTTGCTTCAAGCCACAAACTCGGGCTCTTATACCCAGTTGTCACGGCCTCAACCGATCACCTTCTACAATGCGGCACTCGACATGCACCATAGTGACAGTCGGTATTCCTTGCAAGAACAGTTAGTGAATTCTTGTTTGCATTACAAGCACAGCGAAATAAAGTAAAGTGAGCAAAACCGGAAAACATCCATGGTACGAGAAACACGACACATGAAACCCATTTTGAGAGAGAAAAACATAAACTCTATTAGATTGAGAAATGTTTACAACCATGGCCAAAAACCAACACCAAGTGGCCTTGTCTCCTCCCAAAGACACATTAGACCCTAATACAAAAGCTACCCCAAATCCGAGGTTAATTGAGCCCCATGCCAAATATAGGTCCGGCTTGAATTCCCGACTTCACTTAGGTGGCGGTGTCCCACCGCGCGCCTGTAATACCGCGTGCCATCCTCGCTCTTGGCTCGGCCACGCTCCCGACCACGTGCCCACTTGCATACGCCTACGTAAAACCTTGTTAAATTCGGAATCGGCTCTCGGTCTCTCGGCCGATCAAGTGTCCCGCCCCGCCTAGACTTGCTAGAGATTCAACACTCTACATAATTAAGTCTTGCAACACTTGACTCTTGGTATGGGCGCGCTTCCCCACGCGCTCATCGGTCACGCGCACGCCCACGGTCGCCGCGCACGCCCACGGTCCCGGCGCGCACGCCCGGCTTATGGTCTCGGCACATGATCGTGCGGGGTATTTCACCCGCTCTTGGTCGCGACACAACACATGCTTCGCGCTAACCGCGCGCTACCTATTCCACGCAGTTTGTGTGCCCTCGTGGCTTGGCCTATGTTAAAATGTATGCCCGTGACCAAGTATAAGGTCATCAACTCTTACTGACTTTCACTTTAAGTGGATTTGATACGAGATGCTTAGCTAGTGCGGATTGTTCACAAACATCTCTTTATGTCCTCAAATCCATGATATTCAAAAATTTATTTTATTTTTTTAGTTTTTAGTGAGTTAGTAGTAAGATTTACATGTATACTTTGGAAATCATAACTTTCCCAAATAAGTATGGTGAAATATTTGGCCTGACATTTAGCACGACCAACTAAAAATTGTGCCAAACAAAAGTTTGAATGGTATTTGGCAAGACCATTTAAAATCAATGTTGAACAAACAAAAATAAGTATAGATTCACAATTTTGGCGTAGCCTAAGGATAGTACTAAATCCTATATCAAAATACAATACAACAAATACTATGCCAAAAGTCCGAGTTAAATGATGTGGTGCCAAATGTTACGTACCCAAACATTTATGCCAAATATTGTGCCGAATTACAGCATCCCAAAAAAACCATATCAGACTTGTTCGGGCATTTGGCATGGTTATTGGATGATTACTACATCCACATCTACTCCCTTGCTTGATTTGGGGTGAACACAAACATATGTGCCTTGCAAGTAGTAAAGTTTGTGATGAATGCAAGATTAATTGTCAATTCTACAAAAAAAACTAAGAAATACTAGTAATAACCATATACGTTGTTATCTAGCCTACAATGAAAATGTTGATTGCAGACTAGAGAAATAATGCTAAAATGAAGGAAACAAATCTGTGGTACTAGCTAAGAAGATAATCCTGCAGAGATGAAGATGTCTAGGCATAGATTTCCCCTAGGGATAAAAAATAATGAGCTAGATAAGCTTGCACTGATTAGTTACAATTCAACAAGAACCCTAATGTTAACTCACTCAGAAGAAACACGAGAATCAATGGTGCAACCCTGAAGTGCCCTATTTCTAGACAGATTTGTGTTTCTCTTTGATTATTATATGCCTATACACGGGAATCTCTCTATCGATACTCACATATATACATCAAACAATAAACTCCTGGCTCTCATTATGATGGAGTTCAAAACAATAATAACACATAAGTGAATTCAAAAAATATGATAATGTATTATAAAAATAGATCAAAGATTAAGAGTCTACATAAAATGTCTCCAAAAATAAACACCATGAATTTTAGTTCTTCATCAATAGAGAACAATCATAGAATCTAATAGAAGCAATAAAAGCAATAAAAGACATTAAAACTCCTTCAAGCTTCTCCATCCCATATTGATGATAAACCACCAAGAATCTTCTACATACACCCAGAAATGCTCATCGACGGCTTCCTTGATGCCTTAGACCATTGGTGAGCTTCAATCTCATTTCCATTACTGGAGGAAACCGGTCCCTAAAAGTCTCCACAGCATTTTCTCTTTGTTTGGCTACAAAAATTCTTCTAAAACCCTCAGCAAAACATTTTATATTTAATTCCTTACAAGCAACTTACGAGCATAAGAATATGGATGTAAGAACCTAGAGATGAAAGGTTGCATGACTTACGGGGTAACTTGCGGTGTGAACTCGCTTGTAAGTCTTCTACCTAGGTATTATTGTCTAGCTTAGGGCCGTAATGTTAGAACTTAAGCTCTTCTATTTGATGAGTGTTGATAAGTGTGAGTATTAATACATTTTCTATATTATTTTTTACATTCACTCGGTATGTATTTACACTATTTATGTAAAAAATGGTACTTAACTCTTGTTTTGTTGATTGAAAATCACTACCGAGCATAATGAGTCTAAGTGAGCCAAATGAAGGAATTCTAGGGGCACAAAAGTGAAGAAAGTGCTTCCTCAAGACGGAACAAGAGCACAATCCAACCGGGGCATGCTATGACCCCTCTTATGGTCGTAAGCTTTAGATAGTTACAATCTTTCCTTTACTCCTTTATGCCTGTAAATCACTCGTAAGGGGTAGGGTATAAAAGATTTTGTTGTGGGGTTTTGAGAAATTATTTAATGGTCATGTTTGGGGAGACGAATTGCAATTGTCCTCCCATTAGAGATACCTTATTGGAGCATTGCCAAGGTTCGAGGGCTGATTGGAAGGCGGTGGCTCATCCTTCATAGGTGTCATTGAAGACTCCGGGCACCCAGCATTAATTCCAACATTAGAGGAGAATGAGGGAGTTTTATTTCTTTTTAATATATATTTCTCCTCCATTTGATTGTATGATTGCTCTCTTTTGATAAAGAGCTAGACTCCTTAGTGTTTTGGGTGTAGATGAATCTATGGTTATCATACTTTTTGACATTGGTTGCAAGCATTGAAACTTTTATTATTTATTAAACTGTACCTTCGTATTTTGGATTTAATCATATGTTTTCTATTGTATTGCACTCTATGTAGTGAGAGCCAAGAGTTCTTGTGACATTTATGCATGTAAGAATTCGAGAGGTTCAACATGTATAGATATGCCATTATTGAAGAGGAACACAAGTTTGCCTAGAGATAGGATTCTTTATGATCAAATCCTTGTATTCTTCCCGAGTGGCTCAATTAAGATCCCTTGCAATCATAGGGGATAAGCTCGTAAAGAAATTCCGATTATCACTTTGTATAGGATTAAGGGTAATTATTATGTGAGAAGAATTGCCTATTATCCGAACCTTGACTAATCCTAGTGAGAATTCATAAAGTCTAATGCGGTCGTAAGGTAGTCTATAGTAGTATTATATGGAACTAGTTTCCATTCACCTTAAGAAAAGGGATAGCATGAGTTAGGAATTACCTCCATCCAAAATATCTACAATGCCTAAGTGCAACCTTTTCCTAGAACTCAAACATAACCCTAGGGAGTAGTCTATGATTGAGATACCACGTTTACTAATTAATTGCCTTTCCCCGACTCTAACATATTTAGATTACAATCTATAGGCTTGATGATAGGACTATAGTTCATTCTAGTATATCCTAGTTCCTCATGGATTAACAACCCTGCCTTTATGCACATTTTACTACTTGATCAACACATGTACTTGTATTCATCCACTAACATATGTCCCGTAAATCACTTGTGACCCTTCTTACAGGGCATAAGTGCTACCCGTATGTAATGAAGATAATATTTTTGTTATAGAAACAATGCTAGTGATATACCCCTTGCATATACTATGCAAGTACACTAGTCATATGAAATAATAAAGTATACCCGAAGAGAAAGGTAGTCGAATCCTTAAAGATTGATACCCTAGTGCTAATTGATTTCTACTATCTAGCCAATGAATTGGAGTAATGAATTGTTACTCTTAAGTGAAAGAAGCAACAAAATCAAACAAGACTCAATTAGCGTGGTAAAAATAAGCATGTGATTAGGATGGTGCCTCTAGACTTTGTCCCCTCAAGACATTTGTGCAAAGATTTCCTATATTGACTACAAATCGAGTGTTTGCTTAGACCATAGATTCCTAGATTAGTTGAAACTTTTTGGTCCATAAATTCAACTCTAAGCCTATACAACAATGCAAATTGCCGTATGATTGTATTACGC